>MU671225.1:0-36892 GCA_026770625.1 Nicotiana glauca | reverse complement strand
GGTCATCTGGGGGGGGGGGGTTGTATGCGGCGAAATAAGAGGACTTAATTTCTCGCTATCAAGCCATTTTGGAAGAACTCCACGAGACCCCGAGGATGTGGAGCCACGACCGAGTCCCTTCCCTCGGGGCTCGTCCAGGCCCGAATGGAAGAAGATAGAGGTCGAGATTAAAACAAAAGGGAAAGTTTCCAAGGCACACGGCTAAGTCTGACAGAGTCGGCTTATCCAGAGCCTATGCCGAAGCATCACATCTAGCTGTCCCATCTCCATGCTTTACATTTAATGCATGTTGTACCATAGCCGGGTTCCCGTTCTACATAAAGGGAACCCACACTACCTTGTAAGGGAATGATGTTGCACCAACTATTCTCCACCAGATCAATAATATCTCGCTCTCTTTTTTCTCTCTAACTTGCTCGTTATTACTAGCTCGAGGCCACTTTGCCATTTACTACTCTCTCACTCGTTCTTTATTTATTGCTTAGTATTGGCCATAAAGAGCCTTGCTTGATCATATTCTAATTGTTTCCCCATTCCTGACTACCCCCGATAGCTCAAGATCGAGCCCAGATATTAGGGTGAAGGTCCTCCATCGACCAGTTCAAAGCCAGGGCACCAAGCCCCTCAGTTTGATTACTGCCCCATTTTAGCTTGTATTTTATCGTTAAACTTTATATTCTTAGCATCATCTGCACTAACAAGTAGCATAAATATGGATCACATATTTTAAGCATTCCATTTACAAATTTATTTGTTGTTATCATTTTCATGATAAACAGTTTGGCACCCACCGTGGAGTTAAAAATAATAACGATTATTTTCTTGCTCGTTTCATTACAAAAATACAAGATATCTTTCACATTTTTTCTTGCTCGAAGATCTTCGATTTCAGGTCAAAATGTCTGGCTCGGTAAACAGAGTCGAAAATGACACCGTCAAAAACCACGGGGAAATTGGCGTGGCTGTTCCGGCTATCGGCACACCACCAAAAAATCCCGATAATGCGTCCAGGCCAATTCCAGTGGATGCGGATTCACAGGACGTACAACAGGTTGACGAAACCTCACACATCGATAGGATCGTATGGCATAGCGACCGACAGGAAGCCCAAAGAACCCAACCCGGGAAGAAAAGGTAGTCTTCATGTTATTTTTGAAATATTTCATGCAAAACAATTGGCCATCGGTTAGTTACAAAGCCATACAAAGGCTCCCAGCACAGCGGCAACGGAAATAGCTCCCCCCGCCGAACAAGTACCTGAGAGATCAAGTAATAACGGATCAGTAGCCGGATCTGCCATAATAAAGATGCTTGAGGACCTCACCAAAAGGATCGAATCATGTGGGAAAGTTATAGCAGCTAGCGATTAAGAATTCTAGACCTACAACTCTAGGGTCGATCAGATCCCAGGTGCACCCCGGTCCTCAAGAGCATGGATTCGAAAAAGTTCATACAAAGGCCATTTCCCGGGGAAGCGGCCCTGAAGCCTATTCCAATGAAGTTTAGAATGCTAAAACACCTAATGAACACGTTACTGACTACACCTGTGCAGTAAAAGGCAATGATATAAAGAATGATAAGATCCAGTCGGTATTGCTTAAAAAATTCGGGGAAACACTCTCGAAGGGAGCCATGATGTGGTATCAAAACTTGGCTCCTAATTCCATAGATTCATTTGCCATGCTTGCAGATTCCTACGTAAAGGCGCATGCCGGAGCCATCAAGGTAGCAACAAGGAAGTCTGACATCTTCAAACTCAAGCAAAAAGAGAACTAAATGCAGTGGGAATTAGTGTCCCGCTTTCAGATAGAACGTATGGAGCTACTGCCGGTCTCCGACAACTAGGCAGTACAGGCCTTCACCTAAGGCCTAAACAAATGAAGCTTGGTGGGTTCAAAACAGCTGAAACAAAACATGATCGAGTATCCGGCCGTGACCTGGTCAAACAACCACAACCGGTAATAGTAGAATATCAGAGCCGAGAATGATTAGTTGGGAGCTCGTTCGGGCTCAATATACCCAAACAGGCTCCTGGCAAAGAAACCAATGCAAAAAAAAGAAAGGTATCAACCATACCTCGAGGATAGGAAAAATGACCCGAGGCGCAACCTACCCTACAATGATCAGAGGGTAGATCGAGGGCAGGACCCTCGAGGGCTCATTCATAGAGCCAGGATCGATCGAAGCATAGTACCAACAGGTGTACCACACTTGTCAGAATACAACTTCAACATCGATGTGTCAGACATCGTGTTCACAATCTGTAAGATCAGAGATGCCAAATGGCCCAAATCTATATTGTTAGATCCTTCGCAAAGGAATTACAACTTAGTATGCGACTTTCAAAACACGCACGGCCACAGTAGCGAGTATTGTCATCAACTATGAGAGGAGGTAGCACGACTGCTTAAAAAAGGGCATCTCCGAGAGTTTCTTAGCGATCAAGCAAAAAATCAATTTCGAGAAAGGGAGGAAACCAAGAAGAACGAGGCAAACGAGCCACAAGACGTCATCCACATTATCATGGCGGCGCCCCCTTAGGAACCCGTAATTAGAAGAATAAATATATCCATCAGTAGAGAAACACACACTCGGGGATATATCCCCAAAAATGCCCTCACGTTCAGTCAAAAAGACACCGAGACCCTGTCTCAACCCCACAACGATGCCCTGGTAATTTTGTTCTTTTTAAATTCTTTTTAGATAAAATGTGTACTCATAGAACCAGGTAGCTCGGCCAATATTTTCAGGTCTAGGGTAATAGAACAGCTCGAAATTCTCGACCAAATCATTCCCGCCAGTCGGGTCCTCAACGGATTCAACATGGCAAGCAAAACAACGAAGGGATAAATCATCCTCTCGGTCAATGTGGCGTGTACGACTCAAGACACTACTTGAAAGCAGTGCCATCCACCCTTCAACAGATGATAAAATTCCCTACAATTGATGGGATCAAAACCGTCTATGGGGAATAGAACGTGGCAAGCTAAATGTTCGCAATACACGACGTGGTACCATGGTTCCTACCTCCGCCCCCGAATAAGCCAAATAGCGAATAGGGTCTCACCCTCGATCAAACTTGACAAAAAGAAGCGAAAGTCCATACCGTGCCTTCACCTCAAGCAATTACAATAAGTCAATCTGAGGCATCGCCAACGCATCTCACTTCATGGTATGACCATCTCCCTTTTTGTTTTGAATTCAGAACTGAACCTCATGTAGGAACCCGACTGGAGCTGTCATAGTGCTGGTACTGCCTGAAAACCTCAGGGCTCTAAAAACGCACCCGTTGCTCTCTTTTCTTTCGACCGAGTTTTTATCCCAAAAGAAGGGTTTTACCGGCAAGGTTTTTAACGAGGCAACATATGTGAGCTACCTAAAGCAAAATCCACAAATACTCAAGACTCCTCTTGCAGGAAACATTTTGAACAATGAGGGGCATTCCCCATGAAAGCGACCCATTCGAAAAGGTTTTTTGAAAAACCAAACGGGTACCTATAGGGAAGCAATGTACCGGGCCGAATCGTCGAAAAAAATTGTGTCTGTATAGTCAGGCTCCCGTCGTCAAATACGTGTACCATTGTACCAAGCAATCAATTCTTTGGTTAAATACACCTTTCCAATGTAAGATTACAATTCTCTCGCCAAAAACATCCCGAACAGTCGGGACTAACACCAGCAATTCGCTGCTCAAATGGGCTTCGGGTCGAAACTCCAAAATCACAAAGCTTTTAGGTAAGGCAACGCGGAAATCGCCCAGCGTCACCAACATTGGGGGGTACACTGAATATTCGTGGATTTTCGCCAATCGCCACACGCTTCAAAATCCGAGGCCAAAAGACCCCAAGTGAGCAAGCTCGGTCTAGCAAAGATCTATTCAACACAGCAACACAGTTGCATCAATAAATATAAAGGTATCTGTCACCAAAAGCACCTCAGACTCAAAAAAGGGGAATTTTAGCGTACTCTCTGTAGGGATCCCTCAACCAAATGCGTCTCGAAATATTCCAAGACCTAGCATTAATAATTTGGTACCCAAATGACCCAGGATCGGAACTCTAGGCTCATAAGGCCCAAACAAGGTAACTCCGAGCTCACGAATGATGGCATTCGCGCCTACAACAACTCAATGAATTAGAGTAAGTTGCCAATCGTCGTACACCGCAAAACTGAGGCTATAAGACCCCGAGTGGGTGGATTTGGTATAACCAAATCTATTCTACATAGCAACAAAAACTGTAAGAACTCAACAGGCATGACAAACTGTATGACCTCAACAGGCATGAACATTTTGTAAGACCTTTCTACAATCATAAAACTCAATCCAAAAGTTTAGGTTGTACATTGCAATTATAAGAATCCCTAAATGGCATAGCCTCGGTGTAGATGCCTAAACTATCACTCGGGATCAAAAATGGCTCCGGCCAAACACATATGACTACGGTCAAAATGGCTGCACCAGCCAAATTAAGTGGACTCGGGGATGCCCGACTGTCACTAACGAAATTGTAGTCCATTACTTCAAATATACTTCGAAAAGAATCAGTTAAACAGGATTCCCTCAACAGGAAAACAAGCTTCGGCCATGTAAACTCTAAATCACAAGGCTTCGAGCTACTCAGCCTATGAGCTAAGAACCTTCCGATGTGCTCGAACATCACCACTAACTACTTGAAATTGAGGTTCTTCCAGAACTTGACGATGGGTCAGTAAAAATCATTTCAAAAAGACCTTAGCGAGAGGAAAAGAAAGCCTACAAAAAGCCCATGAACAAAAACGTAAGAGCCATTGTCTCCAGCCAAACAAGCCTCCAGGCCGCACACTAAAAGGTCTCAACGACCAAAACAACGTAAGAGCCACTGTCGCCAGCTCAAAATTGAAAACTTGAGGCTTAAATTGAGCTACAGTCTTACATCGATTCAGAGACCGGATCCAAAATAGTTAACTACACATGCTTAAGGGCATGACCTAGGGCAATTATCGCCAGTGAAACAAGCCTTCAGGCCACACATTTAAAAGGTTGCTTCAACCCGAAGAGGAAGAGCCATCATGATCCATCCACGCAACCAGAAAAGAACTTAAGGGTAAATTAAAGCTCGAGTCACAACACGACTAGGAGACTGAACCCAAAATAGTTGAAACACAAATGCCCAAGGGCGGGCAATAAGACCAGTCATCATCCGCCCATGCAGGAATGGGAGATTGGAGGCTAGGTAAGCTCGAATATGGGCTTGACTCACAAGCTAGGCCTAAACAGCTGGGCAAAGCACAAAGGCCCTGACGCCTACTCACATAAAAAATCACACTTAAGAGCCTTCGGATCCACAGGAGCCCCGCTAGACATCGAGAACTAGCCCCCCTAGTCGAATGCAATGAGAAAAGAGATAAAGCTTCAAGTTTTCTCTTATTTACATGCACAAAAGGCACACTCTCCATCAAGTATAAAATGGAAAAGCAGCAAAATCCAAACTCCGCTCCAAAAGGCTACAGCCTGCCAGCCCCATATTCACTCTCTATGAAATCAGCAAGAAGAGACCAGCATCGCGCTCGTCCGCCCTTGCCCGAGCCAACTCCTCCGAGAGAACAAGCCCCTAGTGTCGATCTCCTCGAGTACCTCTCTTCGGGATCTACAACGGACATATTCCTCGATTATGTTCTCGCGATTGAGGGACCGCTTTAACTCGTCTTGGGCATCAGCATCGTTCTTCATGTGAATCGCCATCTCCTGATCAGCCTTGGTTTGATTTAATGCTGCTTCAGCCCGGGCATCGATTATCTCAGCCCTAACCTTCAAGAGATTGGACTCGAACTCCACAATTATATCTGTTTGGACTGTATCATTGTTACAAGTCAAGTGGAGTTAGGCATCAAAGGTGGGAACCTTGGCCAAGGCGCCCCTCTCCTCTGAAGCTTGATCCTATGCCTGATCCCTTAGTTCGCCACAAGCATTTCTGACATGGTCGGCTTTGCCCTTAAGCTACTCCCCGGCCTTCACCTTTTTCTACAGCTAAGATAGGTAAAAGGGTTAACCGTAAGGGTCAAAGAGAGCGAAGCATGTACTACGGAAGGATACCTGCTCCATCAAATATCTCTCATAATACGAGCTCCGACACGCCTCATATCGCTAGAGCATCAACTCAACCTACTTCTCCTTGCTAAGGAGCCTAGGGGACTCGCCCTGGTCCAGAGCTTTCCAAAGCCTGACCCCATGCTGGAGCAGCTCAAACCTGAGCCTGTCAAAGGCCACAAAAGAAAAACTTGATAAAGAAAGGAAGAAATAAAATGCAGAAGGACTACACAAAACTCACCATGAATTGAAGTCGGTAGACTCTCTCGAAGGCAGAGCACACTCATGTTGATCCTGCCCCTTCGGTCCCTGAAGAACCAGCCCCAGGCAGAGCGTATTCGCTTGGAGGAACAACCGTCCTGGAATCAAACATGCTAGGAACAGCAGGCTCGGGCAATGTCCTCTCCTTGAAGACATGGGTCTGTTGAGCCCCGTTTAAAGTTCTATCACACTGCGGGTGAAAATCCTATTTATCACCATCATCCCTCTGCTCAGAGGCCGGCAACCCCTTCCCCTCTCAAGAAGGGCACAACCTCGCCCTAAGGGACCGCCCGATACCTGCAACGGCAAAGCTGGTATAAAAGAGAGATAGAAATGTCATCTTAGATATACGAAGACCAAGATAGGAGCAGTGTATGTGCATACACTTGTATGAAAGGGCCGATACAGCTTGACAAGGTGGCTGAGCTTGAATTAAAGCACAACATTCTCCATAAAGAAACTCATCATCAGCACCACTAGCTAAAACAACAGACGTATTTGCGCCAAGAAACCCGATACTTCAAGCAGAAATCAAGCACAACCCTATCAAGGGGACCAAATGCAAAAGGACATAGGTATACGCTCAATAATCCATCAGCAAGTCCGTAATACTCACATCTAGGGAAAGAACCTATAGTGTTATCCCCTCGCTCCATTCGCAGTATCTCCTCACCATCTCCAGATGTTACTCTTTTATCAAAGACACAGTCTTTATAGCGAACTCCCATGGATCCTGAGCGCTGGGAGTGGAACTCTCCCCTCCCTGCCGGGACGGCCCCTCAGTAGCTTCCATGACTATGGTAGAGCCGACAAATTAAAGTAGGTACATGAACCAATGCTTTTTACACCTGAAGGGACAAAGGACCCGATTCCAAGGCAGAAGGATAGCTACAAAAAATAATGAGATCTCCCAAAGAAGAAAAGGCCGCCCAACATATATTGGGGAAACAGTGACAATTCGCCTATCCAGAGTAAGCCCCTAAAGGCCAACCACCTCTGTACAAATATTAGGGTAATACCCGACCCCAGAGGTATCCATCGACAGGAAGTTAGGCCTCAAGGAGTCAACTATATTTTCTCCAGCCTCATGGTAGCTCCTGACCTCGAGGACCACTGCCAAAAAAGAAGTTCGGGTTCGGAAAGTCTTCAAGGACCTCATAGAACTCGAGGCGGTACCCAATCTCATGGGTTTTCTTTCTAAAAAGAAAAATAAGGATGCGAAGCTCCGATCATGAAGGCTCTAGGCAACCCCTCGTTGAAGTCTATCCACTACGTTTTAAAAATCTATCTGCATCAAGCCCAAACCAGACGCCCAGGTACCCGAAGCTGACATTCCACTCATGATACCACTCTCGAAATCTCCAAAACTCGGCTTACCATCTCTATCCTATCAGATCAATTCAGGCTTGGTCTGGGGTACGACGGTGGGCTCGAAAAGGATCCATATCAATCGGTAGAGGATTTGAAAGAACGCTCGCATCTGAGTTAGATATCAGCACTGCTTAGTTCAAATGAGTGTCTACAAAAAGGGAGAACCAGCTCATCATCCATCATCGTCTCGGTCCACCAACAACATTAATGGCGAACGTAACAACGACCACAATAGATCATATGGGAGCTTTGCCTAGCGACCTTGAGACCATGAGCCCAAAACATCTTATCCAAGGATAAAGGAGGATGATAATACAAAATAGGCAAATGAGTTAATGAAGGTAATGGGATAGAAAAAGCAATGCCAAGGCACCCCCATTTATAGGGTTAACGATACGGTCATTGTGGCTTTGGAAGATCGACTAGTGAATGCAATTACTGTGTTCTTGAAGAACCGAGTCGAAGGTGGTACATTCACCTTGGAGAACAAGAATCGGCAGTGCATTGAATGTTGTCAAAGTGCAAAAGTCCATGGGAAACCCCGATTGACACAAAAGCTTGTGCCATAGGTTGCATCATTGGTGTGACATCATTGTAAGAAGCTCGAGGAGTCAGGTGTCAAAATTATTTCCCATCGCTTCATTCTGGGAAATGCGGAGACTATCTGTATACGGCAAACTCAGATGACTTAATTTATTGCTATCAAGCCATTTTAGAACACCTCGAGACCCCTAGGATGTGGAGCCACAACCGAGTCCATTCCCTGGTGGCTCATCTAGGCCCGACTTGAAAAAGATAGAGGTCGAGGCTAGAATTTCAGGGGAAGTTCCCAAGGCACACGGCTAAGTCTGACAGAGCTGGCCTATCTAGAGCTTATGCCGAAGCGTCTCGTCTAGCCATCCCATCTCCATACTTTACAATTAATCCATATTGTACTATAGCCGGGTACCCCTCCTATATAAAGGGCACCCACACTACCTTGCAGAGAAAGATGCTGCTCCAACTATTTTCCACCAGATCAATAATATCTCTCTCTCTCTCTCTTCCTCTTCTCACTAACTAACTCGTTCTTACTAGCTCGAGGCCACTTTAGCATTTACTACTCTCTTACTAGTTCTTCATTTATTGCCTGGTATTGGCCATAAAGAGCATTGCTTGATTATATTCTATCTATTGCCCCATTCCCGGCTACCCACGATAGCTTGAGTTCGAGCCCAGTTATTGGCCTCGAGGCCCTCCATTGACCGATTCGAAGCCAGGGCAAAAAGTCCCTCGATTTGATTACTACCCCATTTTAGCTTATATTTTATCATTAAACTTCATATTCTTAGCATCATCTGCTCTAACAACTAACATAAAAATAGATCATGTACTTTTAGAATCTCATTTACAAATTGAATTCTTGTTACCATTTTTGTGGTAAACAGTCTAACATAGCCTTCTTGTAATTATATTGGAGTCGCCAACTCATTTTCTCAAAATGAGGATATGATTTTATGGCTTATACTATTTTATAGCCTAAAGTCCTATCACCTCTTGTCTTTTCCTTTACTTGACAATTGGATATGTTATCCCGGTATTTTGTGATTTACTGTTACCACCCTTTTATCACATCTTACTCGTAATACTTCATTTACTCTCTTCTTATTCTCCTACTAATATCTCTATTTATTACCTTATTTTGAAAATTTCAATAAAACATTCTTTCACTTTAATCTCTCATTGTTCCATCTCTCTTTGGGTAGCCTTCTATTCTCTTTTTACTAGGGGCAATGAGTCATACTAAGGTAAATATTTATCACTTCTTTGATGGCACTACATGTCTTCTTATAATTTTTAATTTTCTAGTATTCATGTCTGACTGTACTATTCTAGAGTGCACCATTAGATATGCACGGTATAATAGGGCCTCAAACAGGGCCCTGTCATCAAGAACTCTCTCTCTACTAATACCCTTACCTACTGTTGTATTAGCCCTCTCGCTAGATATAATTTTTCTAATTTGAAGCATATCTATAATTCGAAAAATTAAGTCTTGGCTCGAACTCTTATGACTCAGCACTATAGCACGATGTGGATTTGAAAGAAGGGTAACAAACTCCTAATTGGCTTGTAACTTTCTGTTTATATAATGTGGCGCACAATGCATTTATAATAGGGATCTACTAGACCCCGCTTGTAGACTCATTAGGATATAACTAATCCGATATAAAGTTTTTCATGCCCTAAATCTGGGGAGGCGTGTCTGTCACCCGGTTCCATAGTTGGCCCGAGCATACCACTCTATAACTTTGAACTCTAGAGGGATAACCCTCAACTTAGGCCGACGAGGCCGCCATGAATGTCTACAACCAACAATACCAAACTAACATGTACACAGGGGTGGAAAGGCCACACTACTAATATAAAAATAAATAGAACTCTTTTACAAGCCTATAAAGATAACTAAATTGTACCATGGTCGGAATAGGGCTTCGACCTACCCGTTAAACTGGAATATATAAAATGGACTCTAAGGTCTGTTGACACCCAATTTTTTCCTATATATTTTCAACATGCAAAATACTTTCAAATTAGCTTACATATGCATATATAAGTATATCCAAATATTTTATTATTTTTTCATAATTTTTAAAGGTTTAAATCGATTTATTTCCCTTTTTCATCCATAAAATCCCAATCATTATGTCCAAAATTACTATTTTTTTATGATTCATTTATTGGATCATTATATTTATGCCAAAATATGGTTAAGGTAATTTTTGCATATTTTGTAAGGCCCGTGAAAGATTTTTACTCTAAACTGGAGAGCTCGTAGTGCCGAGTTAGGAATGCGTGATGGAAATTTGTAGATGGGTATATGGGCAAAAAAAAGTTAAGAAATAATGTTTTCCAGAAAAGTACGATTCAGCGGTCGAGAATGCGATCGCATAACAGCTATGCGGACCTCATAGTTGCCGCAAAGTGAAACAGTGTGTTGATCAATTTAAGGTCAACTATGCGGCCAATTATGCGATCTCGCATAATCCCCTTGAGATTTTTTAAGGGGAAGTTCTATAGTGCATTATGCGACCGCATAACAGGTATGCGGACCGCATTTCTACCGCATACCCAGATAGTGTGTTCAAATTTTTGGAGCATTTTTGCTTTCCATTCTGCAGGCCACATGTCAACTTTGCGATCGCAAATGCGATCACAGATCTAAGTCAGGCTCCTATTATCTAATTTTTAAAACCCAACCCCATCCCATTAAAAACACCCCAATAGATCATTTTATATGTTATTTCATGACATAGAGAGAGAGGGGGGGAGTTCTAGAGTGAAAAGGCGTAATCTTCATCAAGTCCTCTCTGAATCCTTGCCCCAAATCCTTGAAGATTGTCAATTGAAGTTACTAGGTCTTCATCCGAAGAGGTAAAAACTATAACCTCATCAATAATTTCAAAATTAAAATAGGTAATTAGCAAGTGGATACACATGGGCATATGGGCTTGTAATCTTGCATGCACAAGAGATGATGGGGTATGGGGAGGATGAGAACTAAAGAGACAACAATGGGGTATAATATTGAAGAAATTTCTCTCAAAAGGGGGCCTAAGATCACAATGCATCTTTGATGTTTGATAATATCCTCAAACGAGCAAGAATCTTAATCTCGTCTCTAATCCTTGGTTCAATTTGTAAGTCTTGGAATTTTGAAATAATTAAGGAAATCTTTATAAGGTATGTATGGCTAAAAACCCCTCCTCTTAGAAATTGAGCTTCCATGGTGCCCGTGTAAGTGTTGTAAGTTCGAAACATGATTAATGCAGTACTTGTTGTGTTAAGAGAATTGATGTCGCGAAAATATATGTGGTAAGTACTTCTTTATGTATTTAATGTGTTATGCTTGTAAATGGAGTATGTGTGGAGAACATGATCTATGTGCTAAATACTTAAATGTCATGCCAAGGTTACTTTGGGACTAATATGCCAAACTTGACGAATTTCCTCTATGCTTATGACTTAAATTGCTTTTGTATGTGCTTATGATCTTAAAGTGACAACGTAAATGTTGAAATATGAACAATGTGAAACGTGTGTTACGGAATGTGGAAATTGTGGCCCCAAGTGTCGGTAAGCTAATACATGTGCAACCAAATATTGGAGTGAGATGAATAATGAAATAATGGTACCATCTCGGGGAGATGGCTTAGTCGGTCGAGCCATGATTGGCCGCCATGATATATGCACATGGTAATGTATTGATGATTGAAACTTGAAAGTGTGAATTAAATAATGGTAACTTCTGGGGGAGATGACTTAGCCGATCGGGCCGCGATTGGACTCCGCTCACGAAATTGGTAGTAATATGGATAATGATGCAACAGTGAGGGATGCTCCAATATAAAATTTCAGAAACTAAGTGAAAATCATGTGAACCTCCTTATATTGTTGGCATGGTGCTTATTTGAAACTTTGTTGTCTTTACGATCTGCTCTTTACTCCTGTATGGTTGTTCTTTCTAAGAGGATGGTGTTTAGTTATACATACTAGTACTATTCTATGGTACTAACTTCCCTTTTGACAGGGGCGCTATATTTTTTTAAATGAATGTAGGTGGCTCCATAGCGGATAGTGCCGATTGCGAGTAGTAGAGCATCCTTTTCTAAAAAATCTTGGTGAGACCCTTTCTCCTTCAAGGGGGTTATGTTGTACACCTTTTGCTATAGATATCCACTTTGAGGTATAGCCGGGGCCTTGTTGCCGGCATTGTTACCATTGTCTTTTATATCCTTAGAGGCTCCCTAGACATTTATGTGGGTTATGTATGAGTGTTGTATAGGTCAATGAACCCTGTTGTAACTTTGTACCCTTGCTTTCTTCTAAACTACAACTGTATGAAATCATGAAATCCTAACTACGGTTTATGGTTGTGTTATAAAACAAGCTATCCATGTTGTATTTACAACCCCTTTTATTGTTTAATTAAACAGTATCGGACCCCTTAATCGCATTGAGTTGGGTAGGAAGTGTTTGATAAGGCTTGCTTAGTTGGGTTCACTCGGTTGAGCGCCGGTCGTGCGTCTCGAGGTTGGGCATGACATTTTTTTATAATTTTATTTAGTATTATTACAGCTAATTGCATATAATTACAGTATTAGCCTTTTTAAGATTTAATTGTGTTTTATATTCTTAAAATTAATCCATATATTTTTGAATTGTTATTTACATGATGTGAATCATTTTAGTGTTTTCAATTTATTCTCCAAAATTTATTTACCATTTTTTATAATTCAAAAAGGGAAAATTAGCTATTTAAATAACAGCCATTTGTGTTTAAATTTTATCCTAAATTTAATCCCAAATAAAGCCCGACTCTCCAGCCCATTTTATTTTTTACCCGACCCTAACCCTTTTAAAACCAATCTATACCCGGATCCCCCACCTACCCTTTTAATCTAGGCCTTTGATCACTCAGATTAATGGCCATTATTCACCCTTCCATAATTAAACCCAAGTAACCCCTTAACCTACCTCATTTCTCACTACCCACCGCCCTTCATTCCCCACCTCATCCATGGACTCCATTGGTTATTGGAGGTATGTAGTCATCTCCTATGTCTACTGGCTACATATTTCATGATTCCATGGATAAATCTCGAAGAGATCTGGTCCAGTCCTTGCTCGACTTCGATCTCTGGTCTTTCTCCGGCCATCCATGGTTGTTCAAGTTAGACCCTTGACTTTCTTGCTAGATCAGTATCTTTTAAAGTCTTTCTCACTTTCTCTAGGTTATTTGAAACCCTAGCTATACGAGTTGTTTGAAATTTTTTCCAGATCTATCTTAGATCTGTGCTTATTACCAACTTTTTAATAGCTTCTCGAAGGTTCTTTGATTTCTCTTTCAAAATGACTCGCCATTTTTGTTAACGATTAGGGTTTCCTAAACCCCTTTCTGATTTTCAATTTCTTTTTAGGATTTTTACTATGTTTGTCCATGTTTGGTACTACTTGGTTTATCATGCTAAAAGCCCTAAGTTTTTTGGCTCTACCTGGGCTTCTGAAACTCTCTTAGTTTATTTTATATGCAGGCTTGGTTCGATTAAGTTCTTTACTTTTCAATATTTTTGTCTTGTTTGACCTATCTGATTTTGAGTTCTTAGCATCTTTTAAACTCGACTATTCATGAAACCCTAATTTCTTAAAAGGTTTTCCTCACTTGTTACTGTGAGACCTTTACTCGTTTCTGACTCTCTTACCTGTTACTATGTTCTTCTTCACTTTTGATTCTATATGACTGCTTGACCTACTTGACTGCCGTACTTCGAATAGGTCTCTTTTACTACTGAACCCTAGCTTAACCCTGCTACTACTGTAGCTTTTTGTTGCTTCTTTTTGTAGACATGTTTGACTCTGCAAGCCTGTTCATTCCTTGTTATTTATAGACTGAGGTGCAGAATCATGATCCTTTGTTGATTGATTCTGACCCCCTCAATGTTGCGAGTGATTGCAAAAGGTTTTTTTATGAACCCTAATTTTATTAGTTATTTTTAAATTGATTGATTCTTTTCCTTTAATTACTGTGATGTTTTACCCTGAAACTTTTCCCAAAATTAAGCATATTGTAGTACTTAGACTCAGTCATTTACTTCATACTTTTACTGCCCCTTATATGCCAAGATTCAATTTGACTCAAACTAATTTCTTTCCTTAATTATCCCTGTTAGTATCCGATTGAGCAATAATCATTTCATTAAAGGGAGATACTTGTGTTAATTGATACTTATTGTGGTTATTTCCATGTCTGAGTTGAAACTTTACTTGTTACCTTATTCTTCTGCTCGTTTTAAAAACTATAATTACCCTACCCTCACTTCTTAAGACACGGACAATTGAGTTTACAACACACACTTACACACTCAAAAATCTTTACTTCTCTATTATTACTTGTGCTACTGCTTTGTCTAGCTGGCTGAAAGCCAAAGCTACACTGTGGAATCCTACTTATTGTAACTTTCTGCACCTTGCTTTCTCTACTGGTATGTCCTAGTTAATTTTTCAAGCCTCGACAAGAATATGCTTCTTTAATATTTTCAGTTTCCTTCATTTTTTTTACTTCTTCTTGTGGTTCCGCAGTCAATTTACATCACTAGCATGTTGTAATAACCCTTTTTCCTCTAGATTAATGCACTCCCTTATGTTAGTCACTTACTATGAATTTGCTATACTAAGTCCCTATTCCCTCAATGTGATTATTCTCCTTTCGACTAGCATGTGATCATGCAAGTATCAGCCATTGTTGTGCATGCCCAACTAGTCCTAAGACCCTTAATGGGGTTATGTGTTCATAGTCTTATATATGTGTGTCCCAAACCCCTTGACCCCTCTGTATGACTGTGATTCTGTGTGTGATCCCATCTTGAGAATTTGAATTTCATTTACAACTGTTTCAATCACCTCTGTCACTTATTTCTTTCCAAATGGACAGTTAGTAGAACTTCTTTAAATAAATCTCTTTCAACATATGTTATGTACTTTCACTATATTGTAAGAATCTAGGTTCTGAACCTCTTGTGTGAGCTTTGCCTTGGGACCCTTGAGCTCCCTCTAAACATAGACACATAAGGGATGACCCTTCCACACTACACTAATTCTGTTTGATTATGCAAATCTGGGTTTAAGCACTACCCGAGATCCTTGGAGGCCCTTAGGGAACTCTGACACACCCAGATATGAGAAAGGATTTGAAATGTTGGCTTTTTTAGGTGGTTAATTACATAACTCAGAGAGCAAGCCAAAATCAGGCCTTCTTTTGTTGAAATTTCTTATTTTGCACTTCTTTTGTAATTCAATCATTTGGTCTGTAATAATTTGCAAACATTATGGGGTTGACTAGTGAAAAGGATGGGGAATATGCATACTTTAGTTATTAAAAGGTTAGAAAGCATGTTACTAGATTTACATTCCTACTTGCGCAATAGATTCCATGATTATGACTCATTTCATGCATTAGAGATCATGTTCCTTAGGATTTACAATTATCATTTTTCAGCAAGTCCATTTCACTATTATACCACTTAGCAATTCCTGCGTTAAATGTATTAATAATTGGTATTTTTGCAATCATGTTACTACAGTCATGAACACTTAGAGATCCTGTTTTAGGATAAATAACATGAACAAATATATCATCTCTGCATGCCCTAGTAATGTTAATATTTTTGCATATAGAAATCTTGTTTAAGATTCTGCATATATACATCATTTTGCACCTCTTTTCATTTAGATACCACATCTTAGGATCTTACTCATATTCGCTTCAGCACACTTAGGCTAATTACTAATGCATGGAAAGGAATAAAACAATTTCGTTTAGTTCTTACAACTAACTAGCCATAATTTCTATGTGTTGAACACCTAGAACAGCATGTTTAGGTAATAACAATAGTCTCCAACTATCAGTAATCCTGAATAAATTCTGAATCATGTGCACACCTAGGCATACCTTAGGTAATTACTTAAATAAAACTAGAACTGCCTCTGTTTAATTATCAACTGCTACAACCAGCAGGCAGGCCTGATTCAGTCTTTTTTTATTTATATAATGAATTCATTTCTTGACTCAAACACCTGCTTTAGGATTTAAATTTTAGATCTTAACTGTGTTTAAGTCATGGCGCTTGTATGCATTATTTGCGGATGTATACACGAGCCTTTTTATTGTTTATATGTTTTCCCTCTAAATGCAGTTCTAATTGTTTTGTATGTCACCTTACCATTTGACCTTTAACCCTAAGAGTTGGCTTAGAACCTCCTTCTTGTAGGAGTAGTAGTCCTAGATTCCTCCGGGACTGAGAGGAATAGGACGGGTAATAGCATGCAATAGAGGTCGAGAACAATCTTCTCTTTAATACCTTCAGGGAGTGGGAGGGGTAGATATGGATATGATGACCGGTGTGCTAATACCATGCGTAACCCCTCTTTTGAGGAGGGATTACCAGGTATTGCATTGATGTGATCCATATTACAAACAAACTTAGGACCCCTTTTTCATTCACAAGCATGATTAGGTTATAACTCTTTTCAAAACCTCGCTTTATTTTTTTTTTCAAAACCACTTGTGTTTTTAAATTTGAAATCCCCTATTATTTGGGCCTTATTTGTTTACTTGCTAATTGCACAAATTCACAAAAATGATCTGGCCGGGAACCACACTAGTGGATCCTGAGGGGTGTCTAACACCTTCCTATTGAGATAATTTCAAGTCCTTACCCTATCTCTAGTTATCAAATGTAGTTGTAGTTGAACCACATAGGTACCCTAATACACCTTAAAAATCGTTAGGTGGCGACTCTTCAAAATACCCAATTCCCAAGAGGAAATGAGTCATTACACCTCCATGAATGTCGAAACCCGGACTCCTCTCTGCGGAAGGAATAAGGGGGTACGACAGCATGGCGACTCTGCTGCGGATTTTTAGGATTTTACCATTTTAGATTGTTCTTGTGAATTTGTTCCTCTCCCTATATGCAATTGTTTGTTTAATTCCTTTAAGCATTTAATTTCTTCTTTAAAAGAAAAAGTGACATATCTCTTTTGTTTTCTTTCCTTTATTTCATTAAATTATGAAACTACTATATTTATCACTTTCTTAGCATGCAAATTATTGCATAATCATGCTCTACATCATACTCCACTCGTGCCAAACAAATACTGTAGCAGCGCTTATATTGAGTGGTTGCACTCTTCCTATATCATCACCCACTAAATTTAGAAAGGCATATTTGCGGTTAAACTAGTCGATCAGTGGTGCAGTCGACAGTTCTGAGCCTTCCCCCATGAGTTGTCTACTCAAGGGTACCAGTCTAAAACCCTATAGAAACCTTACTCTATTCAAATTGTGCATGCATTATGGCCAAACCTAGCTGTATCAGTTATGTTCTCCCCAAAATGATCCTTTAAAATAGCCTTACCCAAAGTACATTGGGTTTCCCAAAACCCTAACGGGCGTCATCACGTTCTATGCATTTACTTGGAGAACTAGATGCTTCATGCTTATCGTTGATATTAAATAGTCGAGCTCGGTGGGGGAAGGGTGTAACCTTATTTGCCTTGCAGAAATATGAGGCACGATGACCCTAGATTCGGCATGGTCACCAACATCCACCCAAGATTGCTAAGCTAGTGGAAAGATTTACACTCTAGTGATCAAAGTCTCGTCAAAAAATATCTGGGAAATCTACCATCCCTTTTGGAGGTCCAACCTAATAACATGATCGTAGAAGCTGTCACATTGTTTTATGATTGTGAAAGGGCTGTATTCCGCTTTGGGGGCAATGAAACGACACCTTTGCTGGAGGAGATATAAGGACTGGCCTGTCTGGTGCAGGAATCTCTGGGATTGCTAATGCTTGAGAGTCTCAAAGGCACGGGCTTCCTTAAAATGATGGGTTTGAAGAAGAATCCGGAATTAACATGCCTGAAGGAATCCTACATACCTTTTGACTACTTGTATGATAGGTACGGTCACACCAAATCTTATCATGCCTACTCTGGCTAGTTTGCAATCATGTCCTTGGTACACGTCCATCATAGGGTTTTCATCTTCATATTTTGCTTCCTGGTTCTGATAGTATTTCTGATGAAGAAAGGTAGAATTCATACTAGGCTGGCTATGGTAATCAAAACCATAATTGAGGGGATTGGTGAGCAGGCATTTAGCATTGTACCCATGATTATGGCAGACATATATCGAGCCTTAGAGAAGTGTCAACGAGGAGTGAAACACTTTAAAGGCTGCAATCTGCTACTTCAACTTTGGATCATAAAGCATCTCCAAAAGGGCGAACATCGACAAGAAATTCAGCATAGGGAGTGGGATGATAACATCACTTTCTACCATCCAAAGTGAACGAATTACATCCCTGACATGTTCGCTCAGCCTGAGGATGCTAAAGGATGGGTTGAACTATTTGATAATCTGATCGAAGAATATGTTGAATGGATGTTCGAATGGTTTCCGATAGAGGAGTTCATCGCCCGACCCAGAGATGCACCTTTCTTGATACTAATTGGATTAAGGAGAACCTACCCTTACGTCCTCTGTGAGTTATGAGGAAAGCTGGTAGGAAGCAAGTCATACCCAGGGCCGACAAGATGAGCCACTTTCAAGCGAACTTCCAAGGTGATGAGAGACCCTACAAGTGCCAAGCCCAATGCATGTGGCATAGAAAGATCATAATGGGAAGAGACACCATAGATCTAGACAGATATCACACCGATTGTAATCCTTTCTATTCGGGATGGTTGGAAGACAATCATGATAGTTTGGGTCAGCCAGGGTTTGTTCGAGGCTACATAATCATAGACGAAAAGGCTAGGATGGTTGGAAGACAACTAGTTGTATAAAAGGATCCATGAGTTCAAAAAGGAACATCGCAAAATACAAGAGTCTAACCAGAAGCTCATCGAGGAATGGAGAGACATGGCTACCAATGCCAACAAAAGGCTGGGATACTTGGAGCGAGGCATAGTGTAACTGGAAAGAAAGTTTCTCAAAAGGGTCGAAGATTGTTAAGAGGCTAAAGGAACTGAAGGTGGATATCTAGCCAGAGCATACCTGTTGCTAGGACTTTGCGAGTTAGGGAAGCTATTCGATAGATCCAAGAATGCGGAATCTGGGGAAGGTCCTTCTGGGTCCAAGTAGATAGGAGTTTATCTTTTCCGCCTTAAAATGTAACAAGGCCAGTGGCAATTAGTAACTTTTAATTTCTGTTTATTTAATGTACATTTGGGATTCGTCTTATCTTTATCAATGAAATGAGGCATTTAGCATTCCAAGTTCTCCAAATCAACTTGTCAGTAGGCCCATCTAGGGCACAACGAGGTTCCTAAATTAAGACACACTTTACATTACTACACTACGTGTTTAAATATTTTAATACTTTTTATGATCCTCGCTAACTTGGTTACGTTTTTGTGTTATTTTTGTTTTGTTATTCCTCTCCCCAAAGGTTAGTTCGTTCACTCTGGCAACATCATCTTATTCCACGAGATCCAGGGCCCTCCACCCACTTTTCATCTTTGTCCTGTTAAGAATAAGAATAAAAGCAAGATAGAAGATTTGAACAGTATTAGAAAAGAGAACACAACTGCAGAGGCCATTGACGGCCATTGTATTCGGGTTCCCAACGAAAATGTGTCACAACTTGAGCAGAAATTGTTTAAGTTTCAGGAAGAGCTCGATTGGGTTCAGAATCTTGCCAACCTATCCTTCTCCCTCAGCATCGAAAACACCAACTTCCCTAATGTTCAAAACCCCACACCTCCTAAAAAACAAGTGAATCACCCCACTGCTCCAACAAAGAACCATTGCAACACTTGCCATACTCCAAACAACATTTCACTACTCATCCCATAGCCCCAAAACTCCGCAAATGACCATTTCCACGCCCATGCACCAGGACACCACAATAATCCCATCTACATGGAGACCATGACACCCTTCACCCAACCTATATTGTGCACACCTGAGTCTGATAAAAAGGATCTGCTCATCAAAAACTTGGCCGACGAACTTAAGAAACTAACCAACTAAATTCATGGCGTCAAAGGGAGCAAAGGGATCGAAGGGTTGAACTACGAAGACCAGTTCATACAACCTGATGTCAAACTTCCTGAGGGGTAAAAACCTCTTAAGTTTGAAATGTTTGATGGTACAGATGATCCAAGGGTCTATCTAAGGACATACTGTGTCAAACTGGTCGGAGTAGGAAAAGATAAAAGGATCCGCATGAAACTGTTCATGAGGAGTCCAAAAGGAGATGTGCTACCTTGGTACATCAGCGAAGACCCCAAGAAGTGGTCGAGCTAGGTAGCTATTGCATCTGACTTTATGGATAGATTCATGTTTAATTCTGAGAATGCGTTAGACGTGTTATATATCAAGAATCTGAAAAAGAAGCCCACAGAAACGTTTTACGAGTATGCTACTCACTTGAGGTCCGAAGATGCTAAGGTCAGACCCACCTTATAAGAAGAACAAATGAACAAGTTCTATGTCTGGGCTTAGGACCCGTAATAATATGACCGGTTGATGCTGATTGAGAACCATATGTTTTCCGACATTATCAAACTGGGCAAAAGAATTGAAGAGGGTATCAAACAAGGTATGGTTACAAACTTTGAGGCCTTGCAAGCTACAAATAAGGCCTTACAGTCCGGTGGTGTGTCGAAGAAAAGCGACATAGGGGTCGTGATTGTTGTACTAAAGACTAAGTCTCCCCTCAAATACCAAACTTACCTAACACCTCCTTTCACATATCAACCCACCCCAAATTATCAAGAACCTTTACCCTCATGCCAAGCTCCACCACCAACTTATCAGTCACCTCCTCCCATATATCAACCTACTTCAGCTAGATACTCCCAACCCGGTCATGTCTGCCAAACCTATAATGCTCAATCATCCCACTATCAGTCGCCTCTTGCATGCCATAACATCCCTAGACCTCAACCTAATTTTGATTGTAGACCTCCAAAACAATATACAGCCATCGCCAAACCTATAGACCAATTGTATGAGAGACTCAAAGCTACTGGTTATGTCAACCCCATCCCTGCTACAACCCTGAGAATCCTTCTTAACAGGTTAACACAAACAAGTCCTGTGCATACCACTCCGGCGTGAAAAAACACACCATCGATAAATGTCGCTTCTTGAAAGAGAAGATATAGTCATTCATTGATAACAAAGTCACTGTGGCAAAAGAAGCTGCTCCAAACGTCCACAACAACCCTCTACCGGACCACAAGGGTGGAAGTATCCACATGATTGAAGCAGAGGATGACTGGGATCCCGAGGGATCCATCGGGTTGATCACAGAAGGCGATGATCCGAAGAAACCAGCAGTTACTCTTAATCTGATTATAGTGCAGATCCAACCATCTGAGGATGCTGAGGTAAATATGTCCATACTACTTGAATTTGAAGGATCGCTATCCGCAAAGGCACTGGCACCAGTTGAGGTTGAACTTGCATCTCCAACGAATGTACCCGCACCATTTGAGGTAACGGTTCTACCGCGCAAGGCACATCTTCTATTTGAAGTAAGGATTGTCGTGCCTATGCTAGTGGCAATGTCAACCATGACACTATTCCATACAAAAGATGTACCCTGGGACTATACAGCCGAGGCTAGGAAGAAAGGAAAGTTCTGGTTCGAAGAGAATGTCACAGCGCAGGGTATGATCAGAATTGGTAGAATCTATACCCCTAAACATCTGGTTGAGTCAAGCAAGTAGGCCTCCAACCGGCCACCCATCATTGAGATAGGACCACACGACCTTTGGAGAAAAATACAGTCCAAGGAGTATTTGGTCATCGACAAGTTAAACAAGACGCCAGCACAAATCTCTATTCTCTCTTTGATGAAAAATTCTGAGGCGCACAAGAATGCTCTGCTAAAGGTGCTGAGTGAAGCATATATACCAAGCAACATCACTGGTAGGGAAATGGTTAACATTATAAGACAAGTGCTGGAGAGCCGTAAGATCACCTTTCATGAGGACGAGCTACCACCTGAGGTGTTGGGCCACAACAAGGCACTGCACATCACCGTACAATGCGAGGACTATTTCATCACCAGAATCCTGATCGATGGGGGTTCCAGCCTTAACATATGTCCATTTGTGACGCTCAAGAAGTTGGGTAAAGGGTTGCACAATATAAAGGATGGAGCAATAAATGTGAAAGCTTTTCATGGCTCCCAGAGTTCCACCATTGGTGAGCTTATTCTATGCTTGCAAATGGGACCAACCTGGTTTGATGCTCATTTCCAAGTAAGATGTGCTAGCATCTTACAACTTGTTGCTGGGACGTCTATGGATTCCCATTGCTAGAGCCATAGCATCAACTCTACATCAGGCAGTGAAATTCAAATTGAATAACAAGGAGTTGATCATTCACAACGACGGTAGAAACCCTATATACTATCGCCAGACCATTTCAACAATTGAGGGAAGAAGGAAACTAAGCAGAGAAACTTACCACCACATTGAACAGGTCAATGCCATCGACAAAAACAAATGGTGGATAACAAAATCGATAGTACACTGAATTGGAGTGGGTACGATCCTGGCAAGGGACTTGGCAAGAACCTCCACGGAATCGCTAAGCCCATAAAACTCATGAAATACGATACTACATTCGGGTTAGGATATGATTACACCTGGAAGAATTGAACAATTGGTTGCCACCATGAAACGATCCTTACTACCCATTGGAGTAGCCAATACCGCGTATGGAGCAGACTTTCCAGCAGGCTGACGTTATTTATGGGTCAGATGAAGAAGAAGCACTGGCAGCAGTGAAGAACTTGTTCCCAGAGGACAATGACATGGACTTTTGTGTTATTCTCAAGGAGGAGGGGGAGGAAGGTCCTTCCATATAGGCAGTAAGCAGAGGGGCACAAATCAATATCTGGACCATCAAGACAACCAGAGCCCGACAAGCCTCGGGGTAGCAAGTCTAAAACGAGCATTATCCATTATTTTTACTAAATGATTTTTTTTTCGCATTTCTCAATTTCCACACTAAGATCTTCAATGTCCAAAACAATTATTCAATTTATCAAAAACACGTTTGATTTTTCTTATGAATTAATATTTATTTCTTTCTTTTTACTCCTTACTTTACTTATACAGCGGTACTATTACTTATCTTGATGAACCAACGACTGTGACATTCAATGAGACAACACAACGAGCTCACTATGGCCATTCACCGCCTAAGGAATGGACGTTATTAGACCAATCGAGCCTGTCGCTTCCAACGGACACATGATTATCCTGGTAGCCATAGACTATTTCACCAAATGGGTCAAATCTGCATCTTACAGAGCGGTAAATAGGAAACTCGTGGTAGATTTTGTCCGTGATCGCATTATTCATCTATTCGGGGTTCCAGAGTCAATCATTACTGATAACGGCTCCAATCTCAACAGCGAGTTGATGAAAGCTATATGTGAAACTTTCAAGATCAGACATAATAATTCCATGGCCTACAGGTCTCAAATGAATGGATCTGTAGAGGCCGCCAACAAGAACATCAAGTCGATATTGAGGAAAATGTTAGAAAAAGCATAAACAGTGGAATGAGAAGTTATCATTTACTCTATTAGGATATCTCACTACAGTCCGCACATCAACAAGAGCAACCCCCCAATATGCTGGTTTATGGTACAGAGGATGTCATTCCCACAGAGGTAGAAATTCCTTCCCTAAGGATCATACAAAAGGTTGAGCTCGACGACGCAGAATGGTAAAAATTCGTTATGAGCAACTAGCCCTTAAAGATGAAAAAAGAATGAATGTTGTTTGCCATGGTCAACTATATCAGAATAGAATTTCCAAAGCCTTCAACAAAAGGTCAGGCCAAGAAAGTTCACACCAGAGCATCTGGTGTTAAAGAAAAAAATTTCACATCAAGAAGAAGCCAAAGGGAATTTCTCTCCCAACTTGCATGTCCCATTCATGGTTCACTGGGTTTTGACAGGAGAAGCCCTCATACTTGCAGAAATGGACGAAGAAGTTTGGCCAAAGCCAATTAATTCAAATGCAGTCAAGCGTTACTATGTGTAATCTTTATGTTTTCCTCATATGATGTAAATTGAACTACGCCTGACCTGATTCCCGTTTAAGAGGGGACATGTAGGAAGCCTTATAGGTTTGATCATAATTCAATAAATTCTCATTTTCACCCAAAATTGGAATTTGGGACATAATTTTGAGGAGGTCCCTCAAAGTTTCGAAGTAATTTCAGCCAATAGCTGCACGAGCAACAGTCATAAGCGTCAGCCCATCAAACCGGGGCAGAATTTTGAGGAGAACCCTCAAAATTCCATAGCAAGAGAGGATGCAATATCCTAAACCACGCCACAGTCATGAGTTCATCTAAAAAGTTATTATCTTTTAATTATACATTTTTGTCATACTTTCACAAAATCGTGCATGTTTATTATTGAAACTGCTTTGTTTAGCAATGCTACCCCAATGCTACAGACGATATCGCCAGATCAAAGCCGAACGATTCAAGCAAAGCCAGCGGGGTTACGAACTAACCTTCCCCTTTACAAAACTCACAATTTTTCTTTTGATGCAGACACTAGGATTAAAAAATCATTGAACATATCGTATGCCCATAGAACAAACATTGTTCAAGAATACGATTCTCCGAACCATTGCACTTACCAACATTCGCTATCACCACGCACCCATAATGTTCCATATGTCACAATGCTCCCAGTAACCACCATGTTGCACTCGGCTATCAGCTAAGAAAACTCTATCATTCTGCATTATGAGGATAAACTCTACCTTTATCTGCATCTGCATTACATAAGGCTACTATTCTGGATTCCAAGGTTAAGCTCTACCTCTATTACATAAGTCCATTAATCTGCCTTCTAACTTGCATAAGGATACCATTCTGCCTTCTGAGGTTAAGCTCTACATCTATCTGCATCTATATTGCATAAGGCTACCATTCTGCCTTCCGATGTTAAGCTCTACCTCTATCTGCATCTGCATTTGCATTGTATAAGGCTACTATTATGTTTTCCAAGGTTAAGCTCTACCTCTATCTACGTCTACATTGCATAAGGGTACTATTCTACCTTCCGAGACTAAACGCTGTCTCCATCCACACTGCACGGCTGAAAGATCGCCACACTGCATGGCTGAAAGATTGCCACATTGCACGGCTGAAAGATCGCCACATTGCACGGCTGAAAGATCACCACGTTGCATGGCTGAAAGATTTCCAATTTGCATGGCTGAAAGATCGCCACATACCACTGCATCCTTCATGGGATGAAATATCGCCAACTCATACAAAGGTGTCATTGCTCGGAGGCACCATCTTCATAGCTCGAGAATGCAATGTCAGGGTAGATTTTCTATCAATCTTTTATATATCATCATTCAAAGGCATCATGGTTCGGAGGCATCATCCTCATAGCCCAAGAATATCATTTTATTGCCTGCGAATTGTTTATTATACGCTTCATGCACCAGGACATCATGGTCTAAAGACATCACCTTAACTGTCCAAAGACAGCATTCATGGTCCTGTGGGAATTTGCATCATGTCTAAATTTGCGCACAATATATGCTGGTAATGCTTATTTGTAGGTAAACCAGCAAGCAATAGTCATCCCGACGGGAGCGGTTCCGCTCCAGTTCCCGCGGCCACATCAAACCTAACTACTCCCGTAAACTATCCGCTCACCCAGCCTTATACATTGCGTCCGATTTTGAAATATCTTCATCGCCACACTCTGCAGGTGAATCACTAAAGTACATACGGCCTAATTCCTGTAATACTAGGGATATGTAGGCAGCTCAAAAGCCAGGGTGCAGCCTGAATCTTTCCAAATCGTTTCACTCGGTCAAAATTGGCCATCATATCTTTACCTGAAACCTCTTTCATTCTTCCAGGGTAAGGAGGGACAACTATTGACACCCAATTTTTTCTGATATATTTTCAATATACAAAATAGTTTCAAAATAGCTTATATATGCATATATAAGTATGTACAAATATTTTATTATTATTTCATAATTTTTAAAGGTTTAAATCAATTTATTTTCCTTTTTCATCCATAAAATCCCAATAATTATGTCCAAAATTAGTATTTTTTGGTGATTCATTTATTGGATCCTTATATTTTTGCAAAAATATGACTAAGGTAATTTTTTCATAATTTTACAATTTTATTTAGTATTTTTAAAGCTAATTGCATATAATTGCAACACTAGACTTTTTATGATTTAATTATATTTTATATTCATAAAACTAAGCCCTATATTTTTGAATTGTTATTTACATGTTTTGAATGATTTTAGTGCTTCTAATTTATTCTCAGAAATTTATTTACCATTTTTTATAATTCAAAAAGGGGAAAATTGGCTATTTAATAACATCCCATTTGTGTTTAAATTTTAGCCTAACTTTAACCCCAAATCAAGCCCAATTCTCCAGCCCATTTTAATTTTTTACCTGACCCTAACCCTTTTAAAACCAACCCAAACCCGAATCCCCCACCTTCTTTTTTAATCTAGGTCGTTGATCACTCATATCAACGGCCACCATTCACCCTTCCATAATTAAACACAAACGACCCCTTAACCTATCTCATTTCTCACCAGTCGCCGCCCCTGAATCCCTCTCCTCGCAATTATCTCTACAGCCTCACATAAACCCTAGTCGCCACCACCTAATTCCACCCCATTTTCCCTTCAATCCCCACCTAATCCATGGACTCCCATCGTAATTGAAGGCATGTACTCATCTCCTATGTCTACTCGCTACATGTTTTCATTATTTTATGGACAAATATCGGAGAGATCTGGTCCAGTCCTTGATCGACTTCGATTTCTGGTCTTTCTCCAGCCATCCATGGCTATTCAAGTTAGATCCTTGACATTTCCGGCTAGATCGGTATATTTTAAAGCTTTTCTCACTCTCTCTGGGTTCTTTCAAATCGTAGCTCTAACAGCTGTTTGATTTTTCTTTCAGATCTATCTTAGATCTGTGTTTATTACGAACTTCTTAAGAGCTTCTCGAAGGTTCTTCGATTTTTCTTTCAAAATGACTCTCCATTTTTTTAACGATTAGGGTTTCCTAAACTTTTCTCCGATATTTAGTATGTTTTTATGACTTTTACTATGTTTGTCCAAGTTTGCTGCTACTTGGTTCATCATGCTAAAAGCCCTAAGTGTTTTGGCTCTACCTGGGCTTCTGAAACTCTCTTGGCCTATTTTATACACAGGTTTGGTTCGATTAAGTTCTTTGCATTTAAATCATTTTGTCTTGTTTGACTTATCTGATTCTGAGTTCTTACCATCTTTTAAAATCGACTATTGGTTAAACCCTAATTTCTTTAAAGGTTTTCTTCACTTGTTACTATGAGACCTTTATTCCTTTCTCACTCTCTTAGATGTTACTATGTTCTTCTTCACTTTTGATTCTATGTGGCTCCTTGACCTACTTGACTACCGTACTTCAAATAGGACTCTTTTACAACTGAACCCTAGTTACCCCTACTGTTACTGTATGTTTGTGTTGCTTCTTTTTGTCGACATGTTTGACCCTGCATGCCTGTTCATTCCTTGCTATTTATAGGCTGAGGTGCAAAATCATGATCCTTTCTTTATTGATTCTATCCCCCTCAATGTTACGACTAATTGCAAAAGGTTTTCATATGAATCCTAATTTTATTCATTTGTTTAAATTGATTGATTCCCTTCCTTTAATTACTGTGATGTTTTACCTTGAATCTTCTCCCAAAATTAAGCATATTTTTGTACTTAGACTCAATCATTTACTTCATACTTTTACTATCCCTTATATGGCAGGAATCAATTTGTCTCAAACGGTAGCATGCTGTAATATCCCCTTTTTACTCTAGATTAATGCACTCCCTTATGTTTATCACTTACTATGAACTTGCTATCCTAAATCTGTATCCCCTCAATGTGACTATGCTCTTTATGACTAGCATGTGATCATGTCAGTATCAGCCATTGTTTTGCAAGCCCAACTATTCCTAAGACCCTTAATGGGTTATGTGTTCACAATCAGATGTATGTCTGTCCCAAACCCCTTGACCCCTTTGTATGAATGTTATTCTGTATGTGATTCCATCTTGTTAATTTTATTTTCACTTACAATTGTTTCAATCACCTCTGTCACTAATTGCTTTCAAAATGGTTTGTTAGTACGACTTCTTTAAATAAATCTCTTTCAACATGTGTTTTGCACGATTACTATATTCTTAGAATCTAGGTTCTACCCCTCTTGTGTGAGCCTTGCCTTGGGACCCTTGAGCTCCCTCTGAACTTGGACGACCTTTCCACAGTGCACTCATTCTATTTGATTATGCAAATCTTGGTGTGAGCACTGTCCGAGATTCTTTGAGGCCCTTAAGGAACTCATACATACCTAGATATGAGAAAGGCTTTGAAATGTTGGCTTTTTGAGGTGGTTAATAACATAACTCAGAGAGGAAGTCAAGATCAGGCTTACTTTGGTTGTAATTTCTTATTCTGCACTACTTTTTTAATTCAATCATTTGGTCTGTAACAATTTGCAAACATTATGGGGTTGGCTAGTGAAAAAGGATGGGAAATATGCATGTTTTAGCTATTAAAAGTGTAGAAAGTATGTTACTAGGTTTACATTCCTACTTGCATAATAGAATCCATGCTTAGGAATCATTTCATGCATTAGAGATACTGTTCCTTAGGATTTCCACTTATCATTTTTTAGCATGTCTATTTCACTACCATACCACTTAGCACTTCCTGCTTTAAATGTATTATTAACCGGTATTTCTGCAATCATGTTCCTACTGCCATGTACACTTAGAGATCCCGTTTTAGGCAAAATAACATTAACAAATATATCATATCTACATACCCTAGTAACTGTAATATTTTTGCATATAGAAATTTTGTTTAGGATTCTGCATATATACATCATTTTGCACCTCTTTTCATTTAGATACCATGCCTTAGGATCTCACTTATATTCACTTAAGCACACTTAGACTAATTACGAATGCATGAAAAGGAATAAAACAATTTCATTTAGTCTTTACAAGTAACTAGCCACAATTTCTAGGTGTTCAACATGTTTAGGTAATAACAATAGTCTCCAACGGTAAGTAATCCTGAATAACTACTAAATCCTATTCACGTCTAGGCAAGCCTTGGGTTATTACTTAATAACACTGGAACTGCCTCTATTTAACTATCAACTGCTACAACCAATAGACATGCCTGATTCAGACTTCTTTTTAGAGTTATATAATGAATTTGGTTCTGACTCAAACACCCTGCATTAGGATTTAAATTTCAGACCTTAACTGTGTTTAAATCATGCTGCTTGTATGCATTATCTGTAAAGGTATACACGAGCCTTTTAATTGTTTATATGTTTCCCTTCTAAATGCAGTTCAAATTGTTATGTATGTCGCCTTATCATTTTATGTTTAGGCCTATGAGTCAGCTTAGAACTTCCTTCTTATAGGAATAGTAGTCCTAAATTCCTCCGAGACTGATAGAAATGGGACGGGTAACAGTATGCAATAGAGATCGAGACCAATCCTCGCTTTAATACGTTCACGGGGTTGGAGGGGTAGATATAGATATGATGATCGTTGCGCTAATACCATGCATAGCCCCTCTTTTGAGGAGTGATTACTGGATATTGCATTTATGTGATCCATATTACAAACAAACTTAGGACCTTTTTTTCATTCACATGCATGCTTAGATTATAACTCTTTTCAAAACCTCGCTTTATTATTTTACAAACACTTGTGTTTTTAAATTTAAAATCCCCTGTTATTTGGGCCTTATTTGTCTACTTAATAATTGCACAAATTCACAAAAACTATCTGGCCCGGAACCACACTAGTGCATCCTGAGGGTGCCTAACACCTTTCCCTTGGGATAATTTCAAGCCCTTACCCTATCTCTGGTTATCAAATGTAGTTGTAGTTGAACCTCATAGGTGCCTTAACGCACCTTAAAAATTTTGTAGTGGAGACTCTTCAAAATACCCAATTCCTAAAAGGAAACGAGTCATTACACCTCCATGAATGTCGAAACCCGGACTCCTCTCCGCGTAGGGAAAAAGGGGGCGCGACAAAGTCTATACCTGATAACTCCGAGGAAGTGGAGCTTACCAACCAAGCTAGTGTTTATTCTATCTACATGGAAGGTCTCTCCAACTTTCAATAAGGATCAGCAGTCATGAAATACAGCATCCCCGGCAAAAGGGACGTTAGTACGAAATAATGTACAAAGTATATAAGGCACTTGAATCACTAAAAGCTAAAACTGAACAGATAATATAATAACTAAAAATAATTGTTTTTGATACCTAATTTTTCCGTATATATTTTTAAATATTCAAAAATACCTTCGGAATAGCATATATATGCATATATACGCAGGCACAGGGTTTTTATTATTCTTTCCATAATTTTAAGGGTTTAAATTGATTTATCTTTCCACTTTTTTTAATCCATAAAAACCAATAAATATATTTTCAAATTGTTGTTATAATGATTTATTTATTTAATCTCTATACTTATGCTAAAATATGGTTAAAATATTTTTCATCTATTTTTATAATTGCATTTAGTATTTTTTTTAAGCTAAACTGCATATAATTACAATGTTAGCTCTTTTAATGTATAATTATATTTTATATGCATAATATTGGTCCATATATTTTTAAAATGATAATTATATATTTTAAATCATTTTGGCACATTAAATTATTTTCCAGAAATTACTCACTATTTATTATAATTTAAATAGGGGAAAATTAGCTTTTTAAATTAAAGCATGATTGGAATTTCAATTGTAGCCTCAATTAAACCCAATGCCCCAGACCAATTTCACCTGACCCAGACCCTAACCACATCAACCCGACGCAAGGCTCCATCAGATCCCGGCCGTTGATCTAAATGATCAACGACCCTTGATAGCCCTTCCTTTTTAATTTCTAAACAACCTGTAACCCTAATTATTTTCTATATACCGCCGCCCTAAAATTCTCTCTGCTCTTAACACTCTTTCAAAATAATCCTAATCATCAACCGCTGACCTCCCATCTCTGGTCACCTCTCATCATCTCTTAAGCCTCCAATGGCTTCACTCATGTCACTCATCTTCTCTGAGGCCTTCAAAGGCCCTAAGCCACGTCGACTTGCATCTAGGGTTTTTATATTTGTCTGCTCGTTGCCACTTTAGTGTGATTTCGAGCGAAATCATGATGTACTTGTTACGATCCTAAGATTCTAGATAGGTTCTTTAATCTCTCTTTGGGTTTCTTCTGAAACCCTGATTTCTACATACATCTCCAAGATCTGTATAGTTTTAAAATGATTTGAGTTTCTCTCTTTGTTGTTTTACACTATCCTTGGAACTCTTTACAAGAACCATGTGATTTTAAGCGTTTTCGTCTTCTTCTAAAATTAGGATTTTTGGAACTCTTTTTAAAACTTTGTTTAAATGGATTTTTATTGTTTAAACTTCTATTTTCTTGGATATTTCAACTGATTCTATGAGTTTACTACCTCTTCAACTTGCCCATGTTGAAAGCCCTAATTTTCCATGTTTCTTCGTTTGATTCTATGACTAGCCTGTTCTTGTTTGAGTTTCTATGACTATCTCACTTCGAATGGGTTTCAATTGAGTTTCTTATGCCTAACCTATGTCACCTCTGTATGTTTGTGCTCATCTTGACTAGTCAGTACAGGCCTCTTTTTATAGCAACTCTAGACAAGATGGGTTGCTCTGATGGTAAGCAACCCCCACTTCCAACCGAGAGGTTGTGAGTTCGAGTCTCCCCAAGAGCAAGGTGGGAAGTTCTTGGAGGGAAGGATGTCGGGGGTCTATTTGGAAACAGCCTCTCTACCCCAGGGTAGAGGTAAGGTCTGCGTACATACTACCCTCCCCAGACCCCACTAAGTGGGATTATACTAGGTTGTTGTTGTTGTTGTTGTTGTTATTGTTGTTGTTGTTGTATATGCTAAAACTCTGTCTTTGATTGACTTTAAACTCCTTGTTTCTTGGATTGATTTGAAAACTTCCATACAGACTTTTGATTTTTCTGTTTAAACTTGTTTTCTTGTTAATCTCTTTAAATCAGTGATTTTGAATCCCTTGATTCCATGATTTGCTATATGATGATTTTCGATTATTTCCATATTCTGCAACTTAGTTTTGCTCTCTTACCTTATTTGGTTAACAGGTATTTACTAACTCTTCATTCGTCGTTTCCTTAATTAAACCTCTCTGTACTTTCCCCTAATTCTCGATTATGTACCGATGCTCTACTGGATTTATTTCCTTAAACATTTTCTTCTTATTACCGTTGGTCGATTGCCCCTTAATTAAATGGGTAATTGTATTGATTTGATTCTTATTAGTATTTGGTTCCATAATTACTATGCTACAATGATTCTTCCCTTATTTTACCTAATTTCGAACTATTATATATACACACTCTCTCATTAACACAAACACAAGAACTCTTGGTTCAAAACTCTCTCACACACCTAAAACTTTCTGCTCTCTCTTTTGTACTACTTGTTACTGCTCTAAGTTAGCTGGCTACAAGTCAGGGCTAACCATTGTGTTCTCCTGCTCTTTCACAGTGTTTGCTATCCTCTTTGCTGGTATGTCCTAGTTTCAATTTAGAGTTTTAACAAAAATATGATTCTTATATTGTTTCAGTTCATTCTGTTTCTAGTTTGCTTCTATTTATGGTTTTATTTTGAAATCTGTAGTTAATATGTTTACATTATTAAGCATGTTATGAACTTCCATCATTTTAGTATCATTATGTTACCCCCCCCCCCATTTGTTTTTGAATATTGCCAGACCTTTGCTTGATTATGTGTTTGCAATTAAGTGTTTTATGAATCCCAAACCCCCTTGACCCATGTTTGGTTCTGTGACTATTGGATGTGTATGAACCTGTCTTCAAGGTTGTGTTTGGACTTCTGTTCATTATTTCAATCTCATTTCAAACAGTCTCTGTTGTTTTAATCATTACTTTCAAACTGATTTCTTTTAATACAGTCTTTTCACTAAAAACCTTTTCAACTTGTGTCAATGCACTTTCACTTTACTTCTAGATTAATAAGTTATGCCCCATCCAGTATATGTACTGCCTTGGGATCCTCTTGAGAACCCTCTGAACTCTGACAGACTGAGGCTGGCCCTTCCACACTGTAGTTGTTCAATTTTTTTTGCCAAGTCAGGGTGTAAGCACTGCCCATAATCCTTATGATCTTTACGGAACTTTGATGCACCTAAGCTATGTCATTGTCTATGGAATTGAGGCATATGAGGTCATTGGAGGCTCTAGGAATCTGGGCCTAGTTGAAAGCTCCCTATAGAATAGCTTCTTGATTATTTATTTACTTATATAATTCATTCATTTGGTCTGTAATAACTTGTAATTAGATATTGGGCTATTTAGTGAAAAAAGTGGGTAAATACATGCTTTATGGGGTAATATGGGTAGAAATCTTGCTCTTAGGATCTTACTTTTAAATTTGTCCAATTTGCACAATAGAAAACATGCTCAAAGGGATTTACTTTTTTTTTAAATCTTATTATCTTGCCTAACTGTAAGGTCCCGTAGATAATTTTGGTCTCAAAACTTAGTAACCCATGGTGTCGACTCCGAATATGTGTTAGAAATGTGTAGAATTCTTCGCGGCGAGCTTGCTTGCCGCGGTTCAGACCTTTGGTAGTGATTTAATCCTTTAAAAATCAAAAGAATCAATTTTCCAAAAAATGGTCATTTATGCTGTCAAGAATGCGGTTGCAGATTAGCTATGCGGACCGCATTCCTACCGCAGAGTGAAGCAGAGAATTGGTCTAAGTTGATGTCAGAAATGCGGTCCGTTATGCGACCGCATAATCGATATGCGGACCGCATTCCTACCGCAGAGTGAAGTAGAGAATTGGTCTAAGTTGATGTCAAAAATGTGGTCCATTATGCGACCACATAATCGATATGCGGACTGCATTCCTACCGCAGAGTGAAGCAGAGAGTTGGTCTAAGTGGATATCGAAAATGCGGTCCACTATGCGGACCGCATTTCGATTCTGCAATCACACAATGCGACCGCAGATCTCACCCGGACTTCTATTTTCTAAAATTTAAAACCCGACCCCCTTTCTAATATAACACCCTAACCCCTCATTTTAACCATTTTTCTGAACAAAATAAGAGAGTGGGAGGAGGGGTTTTTGAGAGAAAAGTTTATCTTCTTCAAAATTGTTCCTCAAATTTCCTGGTCCGAAAAATTCTAAAGCAAGTGTCTTCATCTCCATTCCTACAGGTAAAATCCCTAACACTTTTTCCTTGATTTCCAGATTTTAACCTAAGAGAGGGAGTCTCATGCTTTGATTCTTGAAATAATGGGTGGAAACTCACATGCATGTCTTTCAAAAATCTAAAATTTAGTAAGTGGAATTGGGTAGAAGTAAGAGGCTGTGCTCGATAACCTAAATAAACTCGGATAGTAATTGTGAATTTCAAATTCTAAGGTGCACGTGTTGATTGTGAACTAGATTGACGTGGCTAGATTGCTTGGTGACTGATAATAGGAGTTTAAAAAGGAAATTTGACTCCAGGTATGTATGGCTAACCTTGACCTTGTAGAATCGCCTTGTGGTGTTCAAATGTTTGGTATGTGACATTCACGTGAGTAAATTGTGAAATTTTGCGATTTGCATGGTTGTGATTATGATATGTGGTATTAGATGAAAAAAACAAATGACGTAAGGGAATTGTAAGTGATGCGACCTAAATAATCGTAATATTAACATCTATGGCTGATCGTGGGCAAGTATTGTTGTAACATGAACACTTGTGAATTGTGGAATATGACAGAAATAGTATCAATGATTATGGAAACACCTGTAAAAAAATTATTGTTGCTATTCCTCAAGAAGTCCTGTTGTGATCTTTGTGAATTGTTCATTGCCGTTGTTGTGATTGTTTGTGAATTGAAAATGTACGGTGGGATCGGGTTGTGCGCCGCAACATAAAGTAATAAGGTGCGGGTTGTGGTGATAAGGGTGGCCGAGGAAATAAGGGTGGCCGAGGTAATAAGGGTGTAAAGTGATCGAAATCACTGTTGAAATGAAAATATGAGCAAGAATGTGAAATCAATTGATGTGGAAATGTGGAAGGGAAACATGAGAGTTTGTAAAACTTGTTTGGCTTGATTGTTCTTTCTTTATGGAAATTGATTGTTGTTTCTTTTACTGTTACTTATTTGTCTATGGCTTTAGTTTACTTAGCGCAAAGTTTGTTATACATACCAGTACAATTCAAGTGTACTGACGTCCCTTTTGCCGGGGGCGCTACATTCGTGTTATGATTGTAGGTGGATCTGCAGCAGATATTCCAGCCCACCGATCGTAGCTCCCTCTTTGCCTTCCATCAATTTTCGGTGAGCCCCATTCCTCTCGGGGCCCTACGTTGCTAAGGCCGCTTGTTTCTGTAGTCTTATTTTGTTATTGTGTAAGGTATTNTTGTTGGACAACGAATTGGTAATTTCACTAATTATTATGTATGTATGTTTTGAAAAAGGGTGATCTAAAAATTTATTATATGGCTAGTTCTTGGAATACCGAATAAGGAAAACAAGGGATTTATCATAGGTTAGGAAAAGCACCAAGGTCTACCCGGTCGAGCGCCGGTCATGTCCCTTGAGTTTGGGGCGTGACAAACTTGGTATCAGAACCTAAGGTTTTAAAGTGTCCTAGGATGTCTCGGAGCCGTGTCTAGCAGAGCCCTTCTTATCGGTGTGTTGTCGACCATATCTATATGTAGGGGACTGCATGGACATTTAGGAATTTACCCTCTTCTTTGTTATTCTATATCGTGCGGTGAAGTGAAAAGCGGAAGTATTTATGTCTAACTCGTGCTCTGTCCCAAAATTTTCAGAGATGGCACCTAAGAAGAGAGCTAGACTCGGCCTTGGGGCCAACGCCACCGCAAGTGTGGCCGTGAATCATGTACCTGATGCCATGGGTGAGAGTGACTCACTGGCCTTGAATCTGCCCGACCCATCTATTCCGGATCCAAGCATTCTTGTTCCGGCTGCGGCAGAGGGTGCCGCCATCCCTCCTACCAATATTGCTGATTCTGATACAGTTCCAGCTTTCGGTCCCGGGGTTTCTGATGGGGACCTTAGAGGAGCCATCCATATGTTAACCTAGTTAGTGGCCGCCCAGGCCCAGAGATCTCATGATGCCTCTATGTCCTCCAGCGGACAGGGAGATTCCTCTAGCTCCAGAGTCCACAAGTTTCTGCGATTGGCCCCTCCAGAATTCTTAGGCACAGATCCAGAGGCCGATCCGCAAGATTTCCTTGTTGAGATATATAAGACCCTTCGAGTGATGAAGGCTACATAGAGGGGGTAGAGTTGGCTTCATACAGGTTGAGGGGAGCAGCGCGTTCGTGGTTTGAGATGTGGGAGGATTCCCGTGAGGAGGGAAGACCTCCGGCTAGATGGAATGAGTTTATAGATGCCTTTATGGACCACTTCTTGCCTGCCGAGACAATGGCAGCCCGTGCCACTGAGTTTGAGGTTCTCAAAC
>MU671221.1:9801-20633 GCA_026770625.1 Nicotiana glauca | reverse complement strand
GAGGGGGATGGGATGCGTTACTCACTTATATACGGGATGGGAGATTGAATTCAGGCCGTTAGATCAACTGTGATCAACGGCCTGGATCAATCATTTAATTAGAACGGTATCGTTTAGTTAAATGAGTTGCTGGATTGGTTCGGGTATAAGGCGGGTTGGGTCGGGGTTTACGAACGGGTTAACTTCTGGACCGTTCGATCAAGCTGATTCAACGGCCCTGATTGTCATGACCAAAATGTCATCGTTTGGTCGAGGCTGGGGCGGACCGGGTTTTGGCTTGGTTTGGGCTGGACTGGGATGATTTGGACGGGTAACTATTTGGCTCTTTTGAATTAACATTGAATTTGGCCCAATTCTGGGTCCCTTTATTTTCCTTCTCTTTTTCTTTTATTTTCTTCCTAAATTATTTTCCAAAATTAAAACCTAAAATTCTAGATTAAATTATAAAACTAAATTATCTTAAAGATACTAATTAACTCTAAATAACAATTATTGCACATAATTAAGTACCAAAATCATACAATTAAACACTAAAAATGCAAAGTGCATTATTTTTTATGATTTTCCAATTATTGTAAAATAAATAATTTATGATTTAACTCAAAAATTATAAAATTAAATCCTAAATGCAAATGCAACCTATTTTTGTATTTTCTCCTTAATTTAAACAAAATAAACACACACATGCAAATGCAAACAATGACGGAAAATACCATAAAAATTCATAAAATTACAAACAAAGAAAAATTATTTTATTTTGAATTTTTTGGGAGTAATTCTCGTAGGGCAAAAATCACGTGCTCACAGCTGCCCCTCTTTGTTCGGAAACACAAAGAGTTTTCGTGCAAAGATAAAGTGAGCGGATATGAGCGATTTTTGCCCATTTGAATACTCCGTGTGAAGCATTTTTGAAAGACTTGACCGAACCTCTACTTCAAAGGTTTCCTACATATCCTTGGCTATAAAGGAATCAGGTCAATGTAGTTCGGGAAGTTTTGGTAGCTGGGACTACCATGAAGCTATGTTTACTGTTTGTTGTTGTTGCTGCTACTTGCTGACCCCCTTATTACACCATGCTAAAAGAAAAATAAAGAAACTAGATTAGGATATGAATTACAAAAATCCTGTCTAGGCCTGCAAACTTGATCTTGTATCTCTTGTTTCCTTGTTGTTTTGTATTCTCTTGGTGAAATCCCTTGTTGTCGTCTTGCATCGAACTCCTGAGATGTTTTCCTCTCGTGAGGCGAGTACCTGATTGTTGATTCTGAACTTCTTCTTCTCTTCCTATGAAACTTGACTTATTTTCTTTTTCTGCTCTCCAGACGGGCTCCTGACTTCTTGATCTTGAAAGTTGCATCTCCGTTCTCCAGGCGGGCTCCCGACTTTAAAACTTAAAAGGTATGCCTCGGTTCTCCGGGCGGGCTCCCGACGTCAAAACTTAAAAGGTACGCCTCCGTTCTCCGGGCGGGCTCCCAGCTTCAAAACTTAAAAGGTACGCCTCCGTTCTCCGGGCGGGCCCCCGACTTCAAAACTTAAATGGTACGCCTCCATTCTCCGGGCGGGCTCCCGACTTCAAAACTTAAAAGGTACGCCTCCGTTCTCCGGGCGGGCTCCCGACTTCAAAACTTAAAAGGTACGCCTCTGTTCTCCGGGCGGGCTCTCGACTTCAAAACTTAAAAGGTACGCCTCCGTTCTCCGGGCGGGCTCCCGACTTCAAAACTTAAAAGGTACGCCTCTCTCCTAACCGCAAGAGATAGTTTCCCATCATACGGCTCACCAACTTCACTCGCCTCTATGGGAGGCTCGCTCCGGGCAGGTTCGGATCACTTACAATACACGGGCTCTACGAAGGAAGGGGTTGGGTTAGGAGCGTTTTCAATATGATTCCTCCGTTCTCCGGCCAGGCTCCCGACTTCAAAACTTAAAAGGTACGCCTCCATTCTCCGGGCGGGCTCCCGACTTCAAAACTTAAAAGGTATGCCTCCGTTCTCCGGGCGGGCTCCCGACTTCAAAACTTAAAAGGTATGCCTCCGTTCTCCGGGCGGGCTCCCGACTTCAAAACTTAAAAGTGTCTTCTTTTGTTACTTGACATTGTTTTCCCTTGCATCTTGAACCATTTTCCTTTAAAACTTAAATTGTCTTCCTTCAAAACTGCTTTCCCTTTAAAATTGAGTCGTCTTGCTTTCCCTTGAAACTTGAGTTGTCTTGCTCTCCCTTGAAACTTGAGTTGTCTTCCCTGTTCTGTTTGGTGTTTGCCTTTCCTTACGGCGAGTTCCTCCAAAACAACCGAGATTTTCTGCCCTTGTTTTAATCAAAGAAAAATCTTGTTAGTTTAAAATGCGGTGGTTGGTTGTGATGCTCTTGCTGGAGATGGTTTTTTCTTCGTTCCTTTCCGTACTCCATTTTGTTTGATTGCCTTGGTTAAAAATTTCTGACCTTCTCTGGTCCTTAACTGCAGGATTCCTAACTATTGTTTTTCACTTCTAGTCTTCTTATCTGACCCCAATATCTTCCATGACAACTGATTTCCACTCGAAGACCCTGCTAGTTCCTTGACTAGGCACTTCCTTTATAAACCTTAACCCAGAAAATACCTCTCTTCGTTTGCACCCGAATATCTTTGATTTGTTGCATTGCCCCTGGACCGATATCCACCACCCCTTTGTGTTTCATCTGATCCCCAAAGCATTTTGATTATTACCAACTTCAGTGTGCATGTCGCTCTTTCCTGATTTAAGCCACTGGCTTTGGCCTAGAGGTCTATAACCTTTGATTTCTGCTTGGAATATCTTTCTTGTCACTGGTCCACCCTTTTTGTCAATCTCATCACTGGAAAATACCTTTGATCCATTCACCCAACATCCTCCATATGTCTCATTCCAACCACCCCATGAACTGATATGGACCAAACCTTTGTATTTTGCAGGGATCTCAAAGCATGTTGATTATTACCAACTCAGTTGCCTAGTTGTTCTTTCCTGACTTATACCACCTTTATATACTAGCCAGATCTCGTCTTGTATAATTGGAAAGTTGATGGAAAATTTTGGAGTCATTTCTCACTTGCTCTGACCAGACAGACTCAAGAAGAGGGAGTGAATGAGAAAAAGGAATAGAATAAAGGATGAAGGAAAAGGATGACTCCTAACAAAAAAAACTACTACAAAGTAGAAACCTATCGGATGTGGATACCAACTCTAATGACCGTGACATGCACTTGCGGTCTATTCTGTTAAGTAATTTCGATGTTCAACTCTTGTCGTACCCCTTTTTTCGTGAAACGGGACTTCCATGCTTCGCCTATTCAATCTGATTCACAATCCTGATTTCGACTTGCAGCGTTGAAAGGTTTTCACTATCAAGTCTCTCTATTTTTGGTCTTTCTCTCTCCTTACAGTTGCCTCAAGGTGCCCGTGAAGGTTTTCACTAATGTGAATCTCTCATTTTTTGATTTCTCTCGGCTTTTATTGCTTTACGGTGCCCGTGAGGGTTTTCACCAATAAGACTCTCTCATCTCTATTTTTCTTGTTTGGACCGGGGTGTTGCACCTGGTATGAATCATCTTTTACTTGCTTGACTTGGCATCTTTTGAAGACTGATCAGAAGGTCTTTCTTTGGACCGTAACGTGGGCTTTTGGATAGGGCTAGAAAGAAAAGGATATTAGAGGCTCAAAACAAATTAACATGGGTTTAAAATTACAACCTTCGAAGCCAGATTTCTTTACAACAACTACAACTTTTACCCCAATTTCTTGCTTGGGGAATTTCTGATTTTTGTTCCACTATGACCGAGTCGTGAAGCTGCCTACGTATCCTTAAGAGGAATCAGGTCAAACGTAGTTCACCCAATCCCATGTTGTTATAGTCTTTCTTTTCACTTATTAGTATTTTTTTCTTTTTCTTATCTTTTCTTTCCTTCTTTTATATTTTGTTGTTTTGTTGTTTTCTTTTTCTCTTCTTCTTCTTTTTTTCTTTCTTTTTTTCTTTCTTTTTTTCTTATCTTTATTTTTCCTTATCTTTCATGCTTGTGTCTCTAATCTTTGATACTGATTCCGAAAGAGGAGTGTGAAAGAAAACAAATAAGGCTCAAAAGGGTTAACGAAGGATAGAGTATTTAGATAGCAGAACAAAATGCCTTCGTTATTCCAATCTTCAAAACATGCCAAGCACAAACAACGCGATTAAACAAACGTTTGTAACATCTTCTGATCGTGCTAGACTTGATAACTATATTTACACATTTTCTTTCTTCATCTTTTAAAAACACCATTGGGCAACACCCTCATTCTCATTACCATGAACGACCCCTGTCAATTTGGCCGAACTTTTCTTTAATTTCCAACTGATGCGGCATGAAACATAAGGTTTCTTTATGTTCTATCAACACCAATTTTTACATGGTTCGGGCTTCAAATGATCTCAGTCTGTTCTTATTTCCTTCAAGTGCTCCTATCATCTTCCCAATTGCTTCATGATTAACCTTTAAGATTAGGCCTAGAACTATGTGTGCATGTCATGTCACTAGAGTCGACAGGAAAATAACCATAAAGAGGAGAGAATAAAAAGAAAATGACTAGAAATAACAGAAAATAGGACATTGCATTAGACGATGAAACTGTTCGAACAACTAGAAAAGCAAACTAAACTGGGGTTACAACTCTTAGACAAACCTAGACGACACTAAATGAGATATTACGACCAAAAGAACTAGAAAAAAATAAAAAGATAGAAAGGCTGGAGTTACAAGACAATATCCAAATTAAAACCCTTAAATAATATGGACAACAGAAATGACAACAAATTAAGCCACCAAAGCTCCTCTCTGGTTGACAAAGAAATGAAGCGTCTTTCCAATTACCAAACTCAATATCTTAGCCACTGACTTCTGCATCAACATTTCTAAGACCATTACCCACTTCAATATCATCAGCTTTAGTCAATACATCCCCCAGAGGATTTGTATGCTCTTTGTTATTGTAGTTGATCACAATTACCCCTTCATGAATCATTCTTCCTATTTCCTTCTTCAAAGAACGACAATTCTCTATGCGGTGCCCTTGGATATTAGAGTGGTACATGCATCGTACAGTAGGATCAAAGCCTTTTGCATGTGGATCTGAAGTATAATCGGGGAGCGGTTCAATCAGGCCAGAACACTTTAGCTTTTCAAACAAACTTACATAAGATTCTCCGAAAGCATTCTCTTTTTCCAGTAGTCTTTTTATTTTATACTCTAGCCTCGGTTGGAATCTCTTCCGGGCAGGTGGTTGATACTCCTGATGAGACATTTGTGGCAGCGGTGCAGACCATCGCGGTCCTCGGGGATGTGGAGCATATGGTGGTGCAGCGTGGACAGGATATCTGGGAAGTGATGTACGATTTATAGGGTTTTTTGGAGAGAAGTAATGTTCGGGAGGATTTATGGGATATCCACGGGGTCGATATGGAGGCTGAGGGCGTTTAGCCAGGACGACCACTAGACTTTGACGTTGGTGGGGCTCTACAACACCTTTTCTTTCCATGGAAAGATTATCCCGAGCAACTTGTTCCCTCCATCTAAGCCAGAACTTCCTAAGACTTTCTTTAGGTTTCTTTTCTATCTGAGATATGGAGGAGTGATCCGGGACGATGTTTGTGTTGTTTTGAAAATGTCTCACAAAATCCTGAGCCATATTACCCTATGTATGCCACCTACCGACATCTTGACGATTATACCATTCCAAGGCTGCCCCAGTCAAGCTTTTACTGAAGTATGCCATTAGCAAATCATCTTTCTCGCTGACATTCCTCATTTCCTTGCAATATTCCCTCAGATGGACTACCGGATCTTCACACTCCTCATTCAAGTCGAATTTTGGTACTTTAAACCTTGCGAGCAGGCGGATGTTAGGGAGTGTACACAACTCTTGGTAAGACATGCTGCCTTGGTCTCCCATCCCTTGTACGCTATTTAAGGACTATCCTATGTTCTTCAGCCTCCCAGAACTCGGAGGAAGAGTGATGGAGATACTGGGGTGATTGGGAGATGCCAAGGTTTGGGTAAGGACAACATCTGAGAAACCAGGTGGTGGTGGTGGTGGTGGTGGTGGTGACTTCCCAACCATCCAAGCTTGATACATGTTTATTATGTGATGTCTTAACATTCTCGTCTCATCCGCCAAATTTGTGTCCTGTTCAACCAGCTGCTTTTGGGCATCGGTATTAACCAACTCAGTTCTGTTGTTCTCTGCCATTGCCTTTTGCCTTTGTGTCGTAGAGAAGAGTTACCATAAACCAACCACCGTTCTGGTACGAATATGAGAAAATGAAACCATCACGTTAGCGTTAGGGCATTTAACATATTGGTAACCGCATATTTGGGGAATGAATACACCTAAGCAGTTAACAATTTCTATTATACATTTGCTTGCTTGTGTTATTCCGGCTTTTCTTTGGTCCATTTTTTTTACTTTTCTTTATTTGATTTTTTTTAGTTGTGGTCGAATCTTATGGAGATTGCCTACGTATCATGACCCCACATGAATCAGACCGTGTATAGTTCTGGCCGATGTAAAAATACGTAACAAAATATTTTCCACAAAACAACTGCTTTTATTACAATACTTGGAAAAATTTTACAAACTCTAAAAAGACGACAAACAAACTGGAAAGGACTGACTGACAAACTTACAAGCTTTAAAAAGAAAGTGCAGACTTAAAATAAAGATCAAGAATACATAAAAGACCCGAAATTCCTTGGGGCCCGCGAGGCATCATTCGACCTTGTTGCGGGCCTTTGTGCAAGATCCCTTTGAAGCCTCTCCAGATCATTCATTATTTGCTTGACGAATTTCATTACTGCCACAAAAAAGGTGGTACGGGTCATATCCTCGCACACTCGGCATTTTGCAGTAATGTAATGTGCGATATTTGCGACCTCTTATATAATCCTGTTCTTTTCCTGCAACAGCTGTCCTATCTGTTGATCTCGGGTTTCCAGCACTCGAGAGTTATGAAGGAGTTCATCTTGAAACTTATGCATTTGTTCCTCCATCCCCGCCATCAGGTCGTAACAGTGTTTCCTATCTGCTCTGAAATCTCTAGCTTGCATGAATACCCTGTCTTCAAGAGTGACTATTGTTCCTCTCAGGACAGTGATGCTCCCCTCATAATCCATCTTCATCTGCTGCATATCAAGTGCCTGCTCTTTTGCGCCCTTTGTCCATCTGGCCCGGACCCTTTCCAAGCTAGCTTCCGATCTCTCCAAGTCCATTTGGCTCTGGCGGACTTTCCCTTTCAGTTCATTTATGAGTTTCTGGTCAGCCCGGGTCCTTTCTGGTTTCCTGACAGCTATTTCCATTTTTCGGATCTGAGCCTTAAGGGCCTCATTTTCTTGGATTATCCTCTTCTTTTCCCCCTCATCTGCAGCGGCTTGAAAATCCCTTTCAAATTGAAGTTGCATGTCCTGCTTCTCCAGTTTGCTTATTTCGGACCTATAGGTTGCTTCCTTTGCCAGCCAACCCCATTATTCTCGTGAGTCATCCGTAAATTGCTGGACATGGGATCTTTTAGCAGGTTTTAGGGGAATATGGGATCTCTTCCCAAACCATACATTATACTTTGGGTCCACTTCGCCTCTAGCTAAATCTCGGACCATGGTTCTGGGCTCGAGGAATCTGTACTCATTTCATAACTTGCGAATTCTATCCTTTGGAAATGCAGCTCCGGGACCCAACTCAATGACTTGTTTGCTCAGGTCTTCATCATTAGGGACGACTTGAAACCTTCCTAATTGTCGCAATACCCGATGGGGAGCATATGGCTGGATACTCCAGATGCCCATTAAGAGAATATAGCACTCTCCAGCCGACATGTACACTGCTTCAGTGATGGGAAGCCACCCAAATGCCCATTCAATTTTATCGGACGTTAAGGATCTCAGTTGTTCAAGCCAAGCTTCAGTACCTTCTGGAAATCCAACACCCATTATTTGTTGTTCAAACTTTTCAATGCAACTTAACCCGGCCAAACCGGAATTCATATATCCCACTCGATGGCAGAGGTGTTCTTGCATCCACAATTGGAGTAACAGATTGCAACCTTGGAAGAATTTTCCTCCTTCCCTGCAGATAGTCAAGGCTCGGTAGATTTCAGACAAGATTAGGGGAACCACCGTACTGTTGGCCTTCTTGATTTCCACATCGATCATCCCTACGAGGCCCATTTCTATCTTAGCATCTTTGCGCGGATAGATCACAACCCCTAAGAATGCTGCTATGAATGCCAAACCTCGCCTTACTTCCCATTTGTTTCTATTTCCGGCATGGGTCAGCCCAAGATTCGGCTCTTCGAAGCCCCGAGGATTACCATAACGTTGATATAAGAACATGAGAGTACAAAATCCTTTAGATAAGTCCTCATTCTAAACATCACGACTAATACTCAGTAAATCCAAAAATCGGTGTGGAGATACCGGTCTTGGTGACAAAGGATATTGACCCCTCAGGTTTCCATTGAGGCCTGCATAACCTGCCATCTCCTCTAAGGTCGGCGTGAGCTTAAAATCTAAGAACCAGAACACATTGCGAGTTGAGTCCCAAAAAGGTATCAATGCTTCAATAATATCCTGCCTCGGCTTGATGTTCAATAACCCAACGAGACCGCCCAGAACTTTCACGACCGTCTCTCTACTACCCTTGCCTAGGTCATTCCACCACAGATGGAGCTTCAAAGGGATCTCTTTAAGGACTGTGAAAGTTTCAATTTCAATCGTGCTCATCCTGCACATTTATTTAAGGTGATTTAATGACTCAAAAGGAAAAAGTGATCATTTTTCAAAAAGATTACTTTTAAGAAAAATCACATCTTGGTTTTGCAGATACGGCCCTTTAGCACTTCAAGGAGGAAGATTTTAAGGTTGTGCCTGCTAACCGTTAAAAATGACTCAGGGTGGTTGTTCTTGCAAAAATGGCCTTCCGACGTCCTTTTGGGGACATTCGGCTTATTTCAGACAAGAATGGCATCACCTAACTTATTTATGACAACACTAATTTTTTTTGTTGTTTTGGGGTTATTTTCTGCAAAAGGGGAAGTTGAACCCGATGGGGGCTGCCTACGTATCTCACATCCGATGAGAATCAAACTAACGTAGTTCGGGTAAATAAATAGACTATTTTTGGAAACCATATGCAACCCTTTTTTTCATTTCATTGGCAAATAAAACCCATTATTTTTTGAATTTTTTTTCTTTTTCCTTTTATTCCCTTTTTTTTTCATTTTTCTCAAAAATTTGGCAGAGTTTCAACACTATTTGGACATTGGATTTTTCAAAGTATGCATTTATCCCTCTCAACCATCTCATTATCTTTTCCCCAAATTTTCCTTATAAGTCGGTCAACATACAAATTCGAAGCAAATGGATGCACAAGTAGCAAGTAAGATGCATCATATTGGTCTTTATATTTCAGGTACACCTGTCCTAGACAGACCCAACCCCTGTGTTGAGTCCCCTAAGTCAAATGCACATTATGCAAACAAATGTTCCTACTAGGGATCCGACATGAGGCTTTGTTATTCTAGGTTTAAAAACCTGAGTTTATTGTTCTAGACCTGGCTTACCCGAGCGGACAACTCGAGCCGAGGGGGGCAGTGTACCGGGAATGCAGAAGCTTCACCGGCTTAGCAACTTATCCGAACCTCGTTCTAAATTTGGGAATTGACTCTAACAGAAGAGAAGCTACACGAAGTTCACCCTTCTCCATGATTTAGAAGACTCAGAGAGAAGAAGGGTTTCGGAGCAGTTTATCTACAGTTCACAGAATATCAAAGCAGTAGAACCAACATTTAGCACATTAGGCCCAAACATGTAACAAAATCAGATAAAGCCAAATATAACAATTTATCTAAGTTCGAATTTTGAACCCTGAACCAAAAGTTCTGGGTTCTTATCCCTAGCAGAGTCGCCAGAGCTGTCACACCTCTTTATTCACCAACACCCGGGGAAAGGTGTAAAATAATAAGGAGTTTTTCCAATTAAAGGACAATCGAAACAAAATTTATTTTAAGAGTTCAGAGTCGCCACTTGGGAGATTTATGGTGCCCCAAGTTACCGGTTTAACAGTTCGCGAACCAGAAATCCGGATAAGGAATTCTGTTAACCCGGGAGAAGGTGTTAGGCATTCCCGAGTTCCGTGGTTCTAGAACGGTCGCTTCAACTGTTCTATTCGGCTTAATTATCGGATTTAAACAATCATGAACCTATGTGCAAATTTTAACTTATTTACCGCTTTTAATTACTTTTTAAAGAATGTTGAACGCCGTTTAAAACATATCTTTGGATCGTGTCATATGAAATGCACTCGCAATCTGAAACACATCTTATTCGACATTTTAGGATTTGGATTTGGGTCACATGAAATGCACACCCAAGTTTAGAAAGGTAAAATTATTAAAGAACGCGCCTAAAACAACTAACACGTTGTTAAGTTTGTGAAGGCCGTGGAAATTCTCTAAATGGCGCGCCTCGAATTTTAAGGATTCAAATATTCAAGATCAACTAAATGAGGGCCATGCATTTTAGAATTTTATTTAGCACAGCACACATCGGTTCTAATTTTTAAAGGAAATTCAAAACTAAACTTTGAGGGGCATAAACTATTTGTTGTCAAATATGGTAAACCTCAATTTATTTTAACTTTGTTAAAGAGATGAAATACCTAACAGTAATCTAAAATACCTTATTGAAATCCTAATGTCTATTTTTGGAAAAAAGTCCAAAGCCTACTGTATTTAATTATTGACGGACCAGGTACTATTTCAATTCATGAGCTCAATCCGCATCCGGGGGGGGGGGG
>MU671219.1:0-18123 GCA_026770625.1 Nicotiana glauca | reverse complement strand
AGAAAAGATAAAAAAGGCAATATACAAAAAATAGGAAAACATTTAAACAACATTTAAATTGTTAATTACGATTACCAACTACGACCTTACGGGCTTAACACTGTTGTGCTCGAAATGTCACGAATCTTGGCCTGGAAGGCGGCAACCGTAAAACGTCGAGTTGTGATGTCGTCGTTCCATGCGGCCTAGTACGATTGGCATGTCGGGCCCTCTAATTGTGATACTATCGTCGAGCGCGGCTGGTTTTTATTGTTCAACGGCTTTGCCTGCGAAAAATACGTAAAATCAAAAGAGGAATCACGTAAAATGGATAAATGATCGTCATTTTAAGGCTTTACACTTTGGCACCTAAAGCAGAAGGAGGAAAGTTACTAAGAGAATTAAGAGTGCAAGGAATTGCAGATGCAATCATACTAGTACTAACGCACCGGATCCCATTAGAACTCCGAAGCTAAGCGTGCTTGGGCGAGAGTAGTACTAGGATGGGTAACCCCCTGGGAAGCCCTCGTGTTGCATCCCTCTTTTTTCGCAAACTTCGTATCCTACTTCTATTAATTTATCGGCGGTATATAAATTAAATTCGCAAATGAGTTTTACGGGTTGTAAACGATGTTTTTTTTGCGAGAGACAATAATTTTTTTACAGAGGATAATTGAGATAATGATCAAAAAGGCAATATACAAAAAATAGGAAAACATTTAAATTATTAATTATGATTACCAACTACGACCTTACGGGCTTAACACCGTCGCACTCGACATGTCACTATGCCTTGGCCTGGAAGGCGGCAACAGTAAAACGTCGAGTTGCGATGTCGCCGTTCCATTCGGCCTAGTACGATAGGCACGTCGAGCCCTCTGATTGTGATATTATCGTCGAGAGCGGCTGGTTTTTACTGGTTAATGGCTTTTCCTACGAAAAATGCATAAAATCAAAAGAGGAATCGCGTAAAAAGGATAAATAAGCATAAAGTTATGTCGTTTCAAGGCTTTACACTTTGGAACCTAAAGCGTAAGTAGGAAAGGTATTAAGAGAATTTAGAGTTCAAGGAATGTCGGATGCGATCATACCAGCACTAGCACACCGGATCCCATCAGAACTCCAAAGTTAAGCGTGTTTGGGCGAGAGTAGTACTAGAATGGGTGCCCCCCTTGGAAGTCCTCGTGTCGCATCCCTCTTTTTGGAAAAATTTGTATCCTCCTTCTTTTAATATATCGGCGGTAGAACAAATAAATTCGCAAATGAGTTTTACGGGTTGTAGACAATAATTTTTTTTAAAGAGGATAATTGCGGAAAAGATCAAAAAAGCAATATACAAAAAATAGGAAAACATTTAAATTGTTAATTACGATTAACAACTACGACCTTAAAGGATTAACAATGTTGCGCTCGACATCTTACTACGCCTTGGCCTGGAAGGCGGCAACCGTAAAACGTCGAGTTGCGATGTCGCCGTTCCATGCGTCCTAGTACGAGAGGCGCGTCGGGCCCTCTAATTGTTATATTTTCGTCGAGCGCAGCTGGTTTTTATTGGTCAATCGCTTTGCCTGCGAAAAATACGTAAAATAAAAAGAGGAATCGCGTACTACGGATAAATGAGCATAAAGTTATGTCTTTTTAAGGCTTTACACTTTGGCACCTAAATCGGAAAGAGGAAAGCTATTAAGAGAATTTAGAGTGCGAAGAATGACGGAAGCGATCACACCAGCACTAACGCACCGGATCCCATCAGAACTCCGAAGTTAAGCTTGCTTGGACGAGAATAGTACTAGGATGCGTGATCCCCCGGGAAGTCCTCGTGTTACATCCCCTTTTTTAGAAAAATTTGTATCGTACTTATTTTAACATATCAGCGGTGGATCAAACATATTCGCAACTGAGTTTTACGATTTGTAAACGATGTTTTTTTTATGCGAGAAAATAATTTTTTTTTAAAGAGGATAATTGCGGAAAAGATAAAAAAGGCAATATACAAAAAATAGGAAAACATTTAAATTGTTAATTACGATTACCAACTACGACCTTATGGGCTTAACACTGTCGCGCTCGACATGTCACTACGCCTTGGCCTGGAAGGCGGCAATCATAAAACGCCGAGTTGCGATGTCGCCGTTCCATGCGGCCTAGTACGATAGGCAAGTCGGACCCTCTGATTATGATATTATCGTCGAGTGCGGCTGGTTTTTATTGGTCTATGGCTTTTCCTGCGAAAAATATGTAAAATCAAAAAAGGAATCGCATAAAACGAATAAATGAGCGTAAAGTTATGTCGTTTTAAGGCTTTACACTTTGGAACCTAAAGCGGAAGGAGGAATGGTATTAAGACAATTTAGAGTGCAAGGAATGTCGGATGTGATCATACCAGGACTAACGCAACGGATCCCATTAGAGCTCCGAAGTGAAGCGTGCTTGGGAGTGAGTAGTATTAGGATGGGTGACCCCCTGGGAAGTCCTCGTGTCGCATCCCTCTTTTTGGCATAATTTTTATCCTACTTCTTTTCATATATCGGCGGTAGATCAAATAAATTCACAAATGAGTTTTACGGGTTGTGAACGATGTTTTTTTTTTATGCGAGACAATAATTTATTTTTAAAGAGGGTAATTGCGGAAAAGATCAAAAAGGAAATATACAAAAAATAAGAAATCATTTAAAAAATATTTAAATTGTTGATTACGATTACCAACTACGACCTTACGGGCTTAAAACCGTCGCGCTGGACATGTCACTACGCCTTGGCCTGGGAGGCGGCAACCGTAAAACGTCGAGTTGCGATGTAGCCGTTCCATGCGGCCTACTACGATAGGCACGTCGGGCCCTCTGATTGTGATATTATAATCCAGCGCGGTCGGTTTTTATTGGTCATTGGCTTTTCCTGCGAAATATACATAAAATCAAAAGTGGAATCGTGTAAGTTGGATAAATGAGCATAAAGTTATGTCGTTTTAAGGCTTTACACTTTGGCACCTAAAGCGGAAGGAGCAAAGGTATTAAGACAATTTAGAGTGCAAGAAATGTTGGATGCGATCATACCAGCACTAACGCACCGCATCCCATCAGAACTCCAAAGTGAAGCGTGCTTGGGCGAGAGTAGTACTAGGATTGGTAACCCCCTGGGAAGTCCTCGTGTTGCATCCCTCTTTTTGGAAAAATTTGTATCCTACTTCTTTTAATATATGGGCAGTAGATCAAATAAATTCGCAAATGTGTTTTACGGGTTGTAAACAATGTTTTTTTTATGCGAGACAATAATTTTTTTTGAAGATGATAATTGCGGAAAAGTTCAAAAAGGAAACATACAAAAAATAGGAAAACATTTAAATTGTTAATTACAATTACCAACTACGACCTTACATGCTTAAAACCATCGCGCTCGATATGTCACTACTGCTTGGCCTGGAAAGCGGCAACCATAAAACGTCGAGTTGCGATGTCGCCATTCCATGCGGACTAGTACGATAGGCACTTCGGGCCCTCTGATTGTGATATTATCATCGAACGCAGCTGGTTTTTATTGGTCAATGGCTTTGCCTTTGAAAAATACATAAAAGCAGAAGAGGAATCGCATAAAATGGATAAATGAGCGTAAAGATATGTCATTTTAAGGCTTTACACTTTTGAACCTAAAGTGGAAGGAGGAAAGGTATTAAGACAATTTAGAGTGCAAGGAATGTCGGATACGATCATACCAGCACTAACGCGCCAGATCCCATCAGAGCTCCGAAGTGAAGCGTGCTTGGGTGAGAGTAGTATTAGGATGGGTGACCCCCTGGGAAGTCCTCGTGTTGCATCCCTCTTTTTGGAAAAATTTGCATCCTACTTCTTTTAATATATCAGCGGTAGATCAAATAAATTCGCAAATGAGTTATACGGGTTGTAAACGATGCTTTTTTAACACGAGACAATAATTCTTTTTTAAAGAGGATAATTGCGTAAAAGATAAAAAAGCCAATATACAAAAAATAGGAAAACATTTAAATTGATAATTACGATTACTGACTACGACCTTACAGGCTTAACGCCATCGGGCTCGACATGTCACTATGCCTTGGCCTGGAAGGCGGCAACTGTAAAACATCGAGTTGCGATGTCGCCGTTCCATGCAGCCTACTACGATAGGCACATCGAGCCCTCTGATTGTGATATTATAATCGAGCACGGCTGGTTTTTATTGGTCAATGGCTATTCCTACGAAAAATACGTAAAATCAAATAAGGAATCGCATAAATCGGATAAATGAGCGTAAAGTTATGTCATTTTAAGCCTTTACACTTTGGCACCTAAAGCGGAAGGAGGAAATGTATTAAGACAATTTAGAGTGCAAGTAATGTCGGATGCAATCATACCAGCACTAACGAACCATATCCCATCAGAACTCTGAAGCGAAGCGTGCTTGGGCGAGAGTAGTACTAGGATGGGTGACCCCCTGGGAAGTCCTCGTGTTGCATCCCTCTTTTTGGCAAAATTTATATCCTATTTCTTTTAATATATTGTCGGTAGATCAAATAAATTCGCAAATGAGTTTTACTAGTTGTAAACGATGTTTTTTTTACGCGAGACAATAATTTTTTTTAAAGAGGATAATTGCAGAAAAGAACAAAAAGGCAATATGCAAAAAATAACAAATCATTTAAAAAACATTTAAATTGTTGAATACTATTACCAACTACGACCTTACGGGCTTAACACCGTCGCGCTCGACATGTCACAACGCCTTGGCCTGGGAGGCGGCAACCGTAAAACGTCGAGTTTCGATGTCCCCGTTCCATGCAGCCAAGTACGATAGGCACATCGGGCCCTCTGGTTGTGATATTATCGTCGAGCGCGGCTGGTTTTTATTGGTCAATGGCTTTGCCTGCGAAAAACACGTAAAATCAAAAGAGAAATCGCGTAAAACGGATAAATGAGCGTAAAGTTATGTCGTTTTAAGGCTTTACACTTTGATACCTAAAGCGGAAGGAGGAAAGGTATTAAGACAATTTAGAGTGCAAGTAATGTCGAATGCGATCATACCAGCACTAACGAACCATATCCCATCAGAACTGCGAAGCGAAGCGTGTTTGGGCGAGAGTAGTACCAGGATGGGTGACCCCCTGGGAAGTCCTCGTGTTGCATCCCTCTTTTTGGCAAAATTTATATCTTAATTCTTTTAATATATCGACGGTAGATATAATTAATTTAATTATGAATTTTAAGCAATGTAAACGATGAATTTTTTTTTTTTTACATGAAATAATAATTTTAAAAAAAATAAAATAATTAGGGAAAAATAAAAACAAGGAAAAAATTTAAAAGGTAGATATTGTAAATCACGACTTTGCGGGCTTAACGTCGTTGCACTTGACATGTCACTACGCCTTGGCCTCGAAGGCGGCATCCGTAAGACGTCTGGTTGCGGCGTCGTCGTTCCATGCGGCCTAGTGTGATAGGCATGCAGGGCCTCTAATTGTGATATTATCGTCGAGCGCGGGTTGTTGTTATTGGTCAACGCTTTTGCCGGCGAAAAATACATAAGATCAAAAGAGGAATCGCGTAAAACGGATAAATGAGCGTAAATGTACGTCGTTTTAAGGTTTTACACTTTGGTACCTAAAGCGGGCGGAAGGAGGAAAGGTAATAAGGGAATTTAGAGTGCAAGGAATGTCGGATGCGATCATACCAGCACTAACGCACCGGATCCCATCAGAACTCCGAAGTTAAGCGTGCTTGGGCGAGAGTAGTACTAGGATGGGTGACCCCCTGGGAAGTCCTCGTGTTGCATCCCTCTTTTTGGCAAAATTTATATCTTAATTCTTTTAATATATCGACGGTAGATATAATTAATTTAATTATGAATTTTAAGCAATGTAAACGATGAATTTTTTTTTTTTTAAATGAAATAATAATTTTAAAAAAAATAAAATAATTAGGGAAAAATAAAAACAAGGAAAAAATTTAAAAGGTAGATATTGTAAATCACGACTTTGCGGGCTTAACGTCGTTGCACTTGACATGTCACTACGCCTTGGCCTCGAAGGCGGCATCCGTAAGACGTCTGGTTGCGGCGTCGTCGTTCCATGCGGCCTAGTGTGATAGGCATGCAGGGCCTCTAATTGTGATATTATCGTCGAGCGCGGGTTGTTGTTATTGGTCAACGCTTTTGCCGGCGAAAAATACATAAGATCAAAAGAGGAATCGCGTAAAACGGATAAATGAGCGTAAATGTACGTCGTTTTAAGGTTTTACACTTTGGTACCTAAAGCGGGCGGAAGGAGGAAAGGTAATAAGGGAATTTAGAGTGCAAGGAATGTCGGATGCGATCATACCAGCACTAACGCACCGGATCCCATCAGAACTCCGAAGTTAAGCGTGCTTGGGCGAGAGTAGTACTAGGATGGGTGACCCCCTGGGAAGTCCTCGTGTTGCATCCCTCTTTTTGGCAAAATTTATATCCTACTTCTTTTAATATATTGTCGGTAGATCAAATAAATTCGCAAATGAGTTTTACTAGTTGTAAACGATGTTTTTTTTTTAAGCGAGATAATAATTTTTTTTAAAGAGGATAATTGCGGAAAAGAACAAAAAGGCAATATGCAAAAAATATGAAATCATTTAAAAAACATTTAAATTGTTGATTACTATTAACAACTACGACCTTACGGGCTTAACATTGTCGCGCTCGACATGTCACTACGCCTTGTCCTGGGAGGCGGCAACCGTAAAACGTTGAGTTGCGATGTCGCTGTTCCATGCGGCCAAGTACGATAGGCACATCGGGCCCTCTGGTTGTGATATTATCGTCAAGTGCAGCTGGTTTTTATTGGTCAATGGCTTTGCCTGCGAAAAATACGTAAAATCAAAAGAGGAATCGCGTAAAACGGATAAATGAGCATAAAGTTATGTCGTTTTAAGGCTTTACACTTTGGCACATAAAGCAGAAGGAGGAAAGGTATTAAGACAATTTAGAGTGCAAGGAATGTCGGATGCGATCATACCAGCACTAACGCACCGGATCCCGTCAGAACTCCAAAGTGAAGCGTGCTTGGGCGAGAGTAGTACCAGGATGGGTAACCCCCTAGGAAGTCCTCGTGTTGCGTCCCTCTTTTTGGAAAAATTTGTATCCTACTTCTTTTAATATATCTGCAGTAGATCAAATAAATTCGCAAATGAGTTTTACGGGTTGTAAACGATGTTTTTTTTATGCGAGACAATAATTTTTTTTAAAGAGGATAATTGCGGAAAAGATCAAAAAGGAAATATACAAAAAATAAGAAATCATTTAAAAAACATTTAAATTGTTGATTACGATTACAAACTACGACCTTACGGGCTTAAAACCGTTGCGCTCGACATGTCACTACGCCTTGGCCTGGGAGGCGGCAACCATAAAACGTCGAGTTGCGATGTCGCCGTTCCATGCGGCCTACTACGATTGGCACGTCGGGCCCTCTGATTGTGATATTATAATCCAGCGCGGTTGGTTTTTATTGGTCAATGGCTTTTCCTGCGAAAAATACATAACATCAAAAGTGGAATCGTGTAAATTGGATAAATGAGCATAAAGTTATGTCATTTTAAGGCTTTACACTTTGGCACCTAAAGCGGAAGGAGGAAAGGTATTAAGACAATTTAGAGTGCAAGGAATGTCGGATGCGATCATACCAGCACTAACACACCGGATCCCATCAAAACTCCAAAGTGAAGCGTGCTTGGGCGAGAGTAGTACTAGGATTGGTAACCCCCTGAGAAGTCCTCGTGTTGCATCCCTATTTTTAGAAAAATTTGTATCCTACATCTTTTAATATATGGGCAGTAGATTAAATAAATTCGCAAATGAGTTTTACGGGTTGTAAACGATGTTTTTTTTTATGCGAGACAATAATTTTTTTTAAAGATGATAATTGCGGAAAAGTTCAAAAAGGCAACATACAAAAATAAGGAAAACATTTAAATTATTAATTACGATTACTGACTACGACCTTACAGGCTTAACACCATCGGGCTCGACATGTCACTATGCCTTGGCCTGGATGGCGGCAACCGTAAAACGGCGAGTTGCGATGTTGCCGTTCCATGCAGCCTACTATGATAGGCACGTCGGGCCCTCTAATTGTGATATTATAATCGAGCACGTCTGGTTTTTATTGGTCAATGGCTTTTCTTGCGGAAAATACGTAAAATCAAATGAGGAATCGCGTAAATCGGATAAATGAGCGTAAAGTGATGTCTTTTTAAGGCTTTACACTTTGGCACCTAAAGCGGAATGAGGAAAGGTATTAAGACAATTTAAAGTGCAAGTAATGTCGGATGCGATCATACCAGCATTAACGAACAATATCCCATCAGAACTCCAAAGCGAAGCGTGCTTGGGCGAGAGTAGTACTAGGATGGGTGACCCCCTGGGAAGTCCTCGTGTTGCATCCCTATTTTTGGAAAAATTTGTATCCTACTTCTTTTAATATATCGGCAGTAGATTAAATAAATTCACAAATGAGTTTTACAGGTTGTAAACGATGTTTTTTTTACGCGAGACAATAATTTTTTTTTAAAAAGGATAATTGCGGAAAAGATCAAAAAGGAAATATACAAAAAATAAGAAATCATTTAAAAAACATTTAAATTGTTGATTACGATTACCAACTACGACCTTACGGGCTTAAAACCGTCGCGCTCGACATGTCACTACGCCTTGGCCTGGGAGGCGGCAACCGTAAAATGTCGAGTTGTGATGTCGTCGTTCCATGTGGCCTACTACGATAGGCACGTCGGGCATTCTGATTGTGATATTATAATCCAGCGCGGTTGGTTTTTATTGGTCAATGGCTTTTGCTGCGAAAAATACATATGATCAAAAGTGGAATTGTGTAAATTGGATAAATGAGCATAAAGTTATGTCGTTTTAAGGCTTTACACTTTGGCACCTAAAGCGGAAGGAGGAAAGGTATGAAGACAATTTAGCGTGCAGGAATGTCGGATGCGATCATACCAGCACTAACGCACCGGATCCCATCAGAACTCCAAAGTGAAGCGTGCTTGGGCGAGAGTAGTACTAGGATTGGTAACCCCTGGGAAGTACTCGTGTTGCATCCCTCTTTTTGGAAAAATTTGTATCATACTTCTTTTAATATATGGGCAGTAGATCAAATAAATTCACAAATGAGTTTTACTGGTTGTAAAAGTTGTTTTTTTTATGCGAGACAATAATTTTTTTTTAAAGATGATAATTGCGGAAAAGTTCAAAAAGGCAACATACAAAAAATAGGAAAAAATTTAAATTGTTAATTACAATTACCAACTACGACCTTACATGCTTAAAACCATCGCGCTCGACATGTCACTACGCCTTGGCCTTGAAGGCGCCAACCATAAGACATTGAGTTGCGATGTCGCCGTTCCATGCGGCCTAGTACGATAAGCACTTAGGGCCCTCTGATTGTGATATTATCATCGAACGCAGCAAAAGAGGAATCGCATAAAATGGATAAATGAGCGTAAAGTTATGTCATTTTAAGGCTTTACACTTTGGAACCTAAAGCGGAAGGAGGAAAGGTATTAAGACAATTTAGAGTGCAAGGAATGTCGGATGCGATCATACCAGCACTAACGCGCCGGATCCCATCAGAGCTCCGAAGTGATGCGTGCTTGGGTGAGAGTAGTATTAGGAAGGGTGACCCCCTAGGAAGTCCTTGTGTTGCATCTCTCTTTTTAGCAAAATTTGCATCCTACTTCTTTTAATATATCAGCGGTAGATCAAATAAATTCGCAAATGAGTTTTACGGGTTGTAAACGATATTTTTTTTAACGCGAGACAATAATTTCTTTTAAAGAGGATAATTGCGTAAAAGATCAAAAAGCCAATATACAAAAAATAGGAAAAATTTAAATTGTTAATTACGATTACTGACTACGACCTTACAGGCATAACACCGTCGGGCTCGACATGTCACTATGCCTTGGCCTGGAAGGCGGCAACCGTAAAACGTCGAGTTGCGTTGTCGCCGTTCCATGCAGCCTACTACGATAGGCACGTCGGGCCCTCTGATTGTGATATTATAATTGAGCGCGGCTGGTTTTGATTGGTCAATGGCTTTTCCTGCGAAAAATACGTAAAATCAAATGAGGAATCGCGTAAATCGGATAAATGAGCGTAAAGTTATGTCCTTTTAAGGCTTTACACTTTGGCACCTAAAGCGGAAGGAGGAAAGGTATTAAGACAATTTAGAGTTGAAGTAATGTCGGATGCGATCATACCAGCACTAACGAACCATATCCCATCAGAACTCCGAAACGAAGCGTGCTTGGGCAAGAGTAGTACTAGGATGGGCTACCCCCTGGGAAGTCCTCGTGTTGCATCCCTCTTTTTGGCAAAATTTATATCTTACTTCTTTTAATATATTGTCGGTAGATCAAATTCGCAAATGAGTTTTACTAGTTGTAAACGATGTTTTTTTTACGCGAGACAATAATTTTTTTTAAAGAGGATAATTGAAGAAAAGAATAAAAAGGCAATATGCAAAAAATAAGAAATCATTTGTGATGTCGCCGTTCCATGCGGCCAAGTACGATAGGCACATCAGGCCCTCTGGTTGTGATATTATCGTCGAGCGCGGCTGGTTTTTATTGGTCAATGGATTTGCCTGCGAAAAATACGTAAAATCAAAAAAGGAATCGCGTAAAACGGATAAATGAGCATAAAGTTATGTCGTTTTAAGGCTTTAAACTTTGGCACCTAAAGCGGAAGGAGGAAAGGTATCAAGACAATTTAGAGTGCAAGGAATGTCAGATGCGATCATACCAGCACTAATGCACCGGATCCCATCAGAACTCCAAAGTGAAGCATGCTTGGGCGAGAGTAGTACTAGGATAAATGGACCCCTGGGAAGTCCTCGTGTTGCATCCCTCTTTTTGGAAAATTTTGTATCCTACTTCTTTTAATATATCGGCAGTAGATAAAATAAATTCGCAAATGACTTTTACAGGTTGTAAACGATATTTTTTTTATGCGAGACAATAATTTTATTTAAAGAGGATAATTGCGGAAAAGATCAAAAAGGAAATATACAAAAAATAAGAAATCATTTAAAAAACGTTTAAATTGTTGATTACGATTACCAACTACGACCTTACGGGCTTAAAACCGTCGCGCTCGACATGTCACTACGCCTTGGCCTAGGAGGCGGCAACCGTAAAACGTCGAGTTGCGATGTCGCTGTTCCATGCGGCCTACTACGATAGGCACGTCGGGCCCTCTGATTGTGATATTATAATCCAGCGCGGTTGGTTTTTATTGGTCAATGGCTTTTCCTGCGAAAAATACATAAAATCAAAAGTGGAATCGTGTAAATTGGATAAATGAGCACAAAGTTATGTCGTTTTAAGGATTTACACTTTGGCACCTAAAGCGGAAGGAGGAAAGGTATCAAGACAATTTAGAGTGCAAGGAATGTCGCATGCGATCATACCAGCACTAACGCACCGGATCCCATCAGAACTCCAAAGTAAAGCATGCTTGGGCGAGAGTAGTACTAGGATTGGTAACCCCCTGGGAAGTCCTCGTGTTGCATCCCTCTTTTTGGAAAAATTTGTATCCTACTTCTTTTAATTTATGGGCAGTAGATCAAATAAATTCGCAAATGAGTTTTACGGGTTGTAAACAATGTTATTTTTTATGCGAGACAATAATTTTTTTTTTAAAGATGATAATTGCGAAAAAAGTTTAAAAAGGCAACATACAAAAAATAGGAAAACATTTAAATTGTTAATTACAATAACCAACTACGACCTTACATGCTTAAAAACGTCGCGCTTGACATGTCACTACGCCTTGGCCTGGAAGGCGGCAACCGTAAAACGTCGAGTTGCGATGTCGCCGTTCCATGCGGCCTAGTACGATAGGAACTTCGGGCCCTCTGATTGTGATATTATCATCGAACGCAGCTGGTTTTTATTGGTCAATTGCTTTGCCTGCGAAAAATACATAAAAGCAAAAGAGGAATCGCATAAAATGGATAAATGAGCGTAAAGTTATGTCATTTTAAGGCTTTACACTTTGGAACCTAAAGCGGAAGGAGGAAAGGTATTAAGACAATTTAGAGTGCAAGGAATGTCGGATGCGATCATACCAGCACTAACGCGCCGGATCCCATCAGAGCTCCGAAGTGATGCGTGCTTGGGTGAGAGTAGTATTAGGAAGGGTGACCCCCTAGGAAGTCCTTGTGTTGCATCTCTCTTTTTAGCAAAATTTGCATCCTACTTCTTTTAATATATCAGCGGTAGATCAAATAAATTCGCAAATGAGTTTTACGGGTTGTAAACGATATTTTTTTTAACGCGAGACAATAATTTCTTTTAAAGAGGATAATTGCGTAAAAGATCAAAAAGCCAATATACAAAAAATAGGAAAAATTTAAATTGTTAATTACGATTACTGACTACGACCTTACAGGCATAACACCGTCGGGCTCGACATGTCACTATGCCTTGGCCTGGAAGGCGGCAACCGTAAAACGTCGAGTTGCGTTGTCGCCGTTCCATGCAGCCTACTACGATAGGCACGTCGGGCCCTCTGATTGTGATATTATAATTGAGCGCGGCTGGTTTTGATTGGTCAATGGCTTTTCCTGCGAAAAATACGTAAAATCAAATGAGGAATCGCGTAAATCGGATAAATGAGCGTAAAGTTATGCCCTTTTAAGGCTTTACTCTTTGGCACCTAAAGCGGAAGGAGGAAAGGTATTAAGACAATTTAGAGTTCAAGTAGTGTCGGATGCGATCATACCAGCACTAACGAACCATATCCCATCAGAACTCCGAAGCGAAGCGTGCTTGGGCAAGAGTAGTACTAGGATGGGTGACCCCCTGGGAAGTCCTCGTGTTGCATCCCTCTTTTTGGCAAAATTTATATCCTACTTCTTTTAATATATTGTCGGTAGATAAAATAAATTCGCAAATGAGTTTTACTAGTTGTAAACGATGTTTTTTTTACGCGAGATAATAATTTTTTTAAAGAGGATAATTGCGGAAAAGAACAAAAAGGCAATATGCAAAAAATAAGAAATCATTTAAAAAACATTTAAATTGTTGATTACTATTACGAACTACGACCTTACGGGCTTAACACCGTCGCGCTCGACATGTCACTACGCCTTGGCCAGGGAGGCGGCAACCGAAAAACATCGAGTTGCGATGTCGCCGTTCCATGCGNTAAGACAATTTAGAGTGCAAGGAATGTCGGATGCGATCATACCAGCACTAATGCACCGGATCCCATCAGAACTCCACAGTGAAGCGTGCTTGGGCGAGAGTAGTACTAGGATAAGTGACCCCCTGGGAAATCCTCGTGTTGCATCCCTCTTTTTGGAAAAATTTGTATCCTACTTCTTTTAATATATCGGCATTAGATAAAATAAATTCGCAAATGAGTTTTACGGGTTGTAAACGATGTTTTTTTTATGCGAGACAATAATTTTATTTAAAGAGGATAATTGCGGAAAAGATCAAAAAGGAAATATACAAAAAATATGAAATCATTTAAAAACGTTTAAATTGTTGATTACGATTACCAACTACGACCTTACGGGCTTAAAACAGTCACGCTCGACATGTCACTACGCCTTGGCCTAGGAGGCGGCAACCGTAAAATGTCAAGTTGCGATGTCGCTGTTCCATGCGGCCTATTACGATAGGCACGTCGGGCCCTCTGATTGTGATATTATAATCCAGCGCGGTTGGTTTTTATTGGTCAATGGCTTTTCCTGTGAAAAATACATAAAATCAAAAGTGGAATCGTGTAAATTGGATAAATGAGCACATAGTTATGTCGTTTTAAGGCTTTACACTTTGGCACCTAAAGCGGAAGGAGGAAAGGTATCAAGACAATTTAGAGTGCAAGTAATGTCGGATGCGATCATACCAGCACTAACGCACCGGATCCCATCAGAACTCCAAAGTAAAGCGTGCTTGGGCGAGAGTAGTACTAGGATTGGTAACCCCCTGGGAAGTCCTCGTGTTGCATCCCTCTTTTTGGAAAAATTTGTATCCTACTTCTTTTAATTTATGGGCAGTAGATCAAATAAATTCGCAAATGACTTTTACGGGTTGTAAACGACGTTTTTTTTTATGCGAGACAATAATTTTTTTTTTAAAGATGATAATTGCGAAAAAATTTAAAAAGGCAACATACAAAAAATAGTAAAACATTTAAATTGTCAATTACAATAACCAACTACGACCTTACATGCTTAAAACCGTCGCGCTTGACATGTCACTACGCCTTGGCCTGGAAGGCGGCAACCGTAAAACGTCGAGTTGCGATGTCGCCGTTCCATGCGGCCTAGTACGATAGGAACTTCGGGCCCTCTGATTGTGATATTATCATCGAACGCAGCTGGTTTTTATTGGTCAATTGCTTTGCCTGCGAAAAATACATAAAAGCAAAAGAGGAATCGCATAAAATGGATAAATGAGCGTAAAGTTATGTCATTTTAAGGCTTTACACTTTGGAACCTAAAGTGGAAGGAGGAAAGGTATTAAGACAATTTAGAGTGCAAGGTATGTCGGATGCGATCATACCAGCACTAACACGCCGGATCCCATCAGAGCTCCAAAGTGAAGCGTGCTTGGGTGAGAGTAGTATTAGGATGGGTGACCCCTTGGGAAGTCCTCGTGTTGCATCCCTCTTTTTGGCAAAATTTGCATCCTACGTCTTTTAATATATCAGCGGTAGATAAAATAAATTTGCAAATGAGTTTTACGGGTTGTAAACGACGTTTTTTTTAACGCGAGACAATAATTTTTTTTAAAGATGATAATTGCGTAAAAGATAAAAAAGCCAATATACAAAAAACAGGATAAACTTTAAATTGTTAATTACGATTACTGACTATGACCTTACAGGCTTAACATCGTCGGGTCGACATGTCACTATGCCTTGGCCTAGAAGGCGGCAACCGTAAAACATCGAGTTGCGATGTCGCCGTTCCATGCAGCCTACTATGATAGGCATGTCGGACCCTTTGATTGTGATATTATGATCGAGCGCGGCTGGTTTTTATTGTTCAATGGCTTTTCCTGCGAAAAATACGTAAAATCAAATGAGGAATCGCGTAAATCGGATAAATGAGCGTAAAGTTATGTTGTTTTAAGGCTTTACACTTTGGCACCTAAAGCGGAAGGAGGAAAGGTATTAAGACAATTTAGAGTGCAAGTAATGTCGGATGCGATCATACCAGCACAAACGAACCATATCCCATCAGAACTCCAAAGCGAAGCGTGCTTGGGCGAGAGTAGTACTAGGATGTGTGACCCCCTGGGAAGTCCTCGTGCTGCATCCCTCTTTTTGGCAAAATTTATATCCTACTTCTTTTAATATATTGTTGGTAGATCAAATAAATTCGCAAATGAGTTTTACTAGTTGTAAACGATGTTTTTTTTACGCGAGACAATAATTTTTTTTAAAGAGGATAATTGCGGAAAAGAACAAAAAGGCAATATGCAAAAAATAAGAAATCATTTAAAAAACATTTAAATTGTTGATTACTATTAACAACTATGACCTTACGGGCTTAACACCATCGCGCTCGATGTGTCACTACGCCTTGGCCTGGGAGGCGAAAACCGTAAAACGTCAAGTTGCGATGTCGCCGTTCCATGCGGCCAAGTATGATAGGAATGTCGGGCCCTCAGGTTGTGATATTATCGTCGAGCGCGGCTGGTTTTTATTGGTCAATGGCTTTGCCTGCGAAAAATACGTAAAATCAAAAGAGGAATCGCGTAAAACGGATAAATGAGCGTAAAGTTATGTCGTTTTAAGGCTTTACACTTTGGCACCTAAAGCGGAAGGAGGAAAGGTATTAAGGGAATTTAGAGTGCAAGGAATGTCGGATGCGATCATACCAGCACTAATGCACTAGATCCCATCAGAACTCCGAAGTGAAGCGTGCTTGGGCGAGAGTAGTACTACGATGGGTGACCCCCAGGGAAGTCCTCGTGTTGCATCCCTTTTTTTGGAACAATTTGTATCCTACTTCTTTTAATATATCGGCAGTAGATCAAATAAATTCGCAAATGAGTTTTAGGGGTAGTAAATGATGTTTTTTTTACGCGAAACAATAATTTATTTTTAAAGACGATATTTGCGGAAAAGATCAAAAAGTCTATATACACAAAATAGGAAAACATTTAAAAAACATTTAAATTGTTCATTATGATTACAAACTACGACCTTATGGGCTTAACACCGTCGTGCTCAACATGTCACTACGCCTTGGCCTGGAAGGCGGAAACCGTAAAACGTCGAGTTGCGATGTCTCCGTTCCATGCAGCCTAGTATGATAGGCAGGTCGGGCCCTCTGATTGTGATATTATCGTTGAGTGCGGCTGGTTTTTATTGGTCAATGGCTTTGCCTGCGAAAAATACATAAGATCAAAAGAGGAATCGCGTAAAACGGATAAATGAGCGTAAAGTTATGTCGTTTTAAGGCTTTACACTTTGGCACCTAAAGCGGAAGGAGGAAAGGTATTAAGACAATTTAGAGTGCAAGGAATGTCGGATGCGATCATACCAGCACTAATGCACTAGATCCCATCAGAACTCCGAAGTGAAGCGTGCTTGGGCGAGAGTAGTACTACGATGGGTGACCCCCAGGGAAGTCCTCGTGTTGCATCCCTTTTTTTGGAACAATTTGTATCCTACTTCTTTTAATATATCGGCAGTAGATCAAATAAATTCGCAAATGAGTTTTAGGGGTAGTAAATGATGTTTTTTTTACGCGAAACAATAATTTATTTTTAAAGACGATATTTGCGGAAAAGATCAAAAAGTCTATATACACAAAATAGGAAAACATTTAAAAAACATTTAAATTGTTCATTATGATTACAAACTACGACCTTATGGGCTTAACACCGTCGTGCTCAACATGTCACTACGCCTTGGCCTGGAAGGCGGAAACCGTAAAACGTCGAGTTGCGATGTCTCCGTTCCATGCAGCCTAGTATGATAGGCAGGTCGGGCCCTCTGATTGTGATATTATCGTTGAGTGCGGCTGGTTTTTATTGGTCAATGGCTTTGCCTGCGAAAAATACGTAAAATCAAAAGAAGAATCGCGTAAAATGGATAAAGGAGCGTAAAGTTATTTCGTTTTAAGGGTTTACACTTTGGCACCTAAAGAGGAAGGGGGAAAGGCATTAAGAGAATTTAGAGTGCAAGGAATGTCGGATGCGATCATACAAGAATTAATCCCATCAGAGCTCCGAAGTGAAGCGTGCTTGGGCGAGAGGAGTACTAGGATGGGTGACCCCATGGGAAGTCCTCGACTTGCATCCCTCTTTTTGGGAAAATTTGTATCCTACTTCTTTTAATATATCAGCGGAAGATCAAATAAATTCACAAATGAGTTTTACGGGTTGTAAACGATGTTTTTTTACGCGAGGCAATAAGTTTTTGTTAAAGAGGATAATTGCAGAAAAGATTAAAAAGGCAATATAAAAAAATAGGAAAACATTTAAAAAATATTTAAATTGTTAATTACGATTACAAACTACGACCTTACGGGCTTAACATCGTCGCGCTCGACATGTCACTAGGCCTTGGCCTGGAAGGCGGCAATCATAAAACGTCGAGGATATGATAGACTACGGGTTCGATTCCCGGGAGATCCTTTGCTACTGAAATGATGGACTACGGGTTCAAATCCCGGGAGATCCTTTGCTATTGATAAGGTGGACTACAGGTTCAATTCCCGGGAGATCCTACATATTTAAATATGATGGACTTCGGGTTCAATTCCCGTGAGATCCACTGGACAGTTGAGGAATACTCGGTTGTTTTATTTTCCTTACTTAGCTTAATTGTCATCGATTTTTAGCTTCTATCCTATTTGTTTATCGTTATTTCCGATTATTTTCGATTTGCACTGCTCATTATTGTTATTATGATTATTCTCAGTAGGGCCCTGACCTTCCTTGTCACTACTCAACCGAGGTTAGGCTTGGCACTTACTGAGTACCGCTGTGGTGTACTCATGCCTCTTATGCCCATGCTTTTCATGTGCAGATCCAGGTACTTCTAGTCGGGCATACTATCAGTGATCCGGGCGCTATATTCGGAGACTTGAGGTATATTCTGCCGCGTCCGCAGACCGAA
>MU671217.1:2266-66173 GCA_026770625.1 Nicotiana glauca | reverse complement strand
AATATTTATTCAAATAAAATCAATTCTCCTTTAACAATTTAAGAAATGAAGTTTAATTCTTTTAGAAATTTACTTACTCATTCGATGTGAGTTAAGCAATTCAAGCTAACAATGTGTTCACAATTAATCCACGTACACATGCTTTTGGGTCCTAACTACCCGGACAATAGCATAATAGTAGCTACGCACGGACTCTCGTCACCTCGTATGTACGTAGCCCCCACAAATAGGAGCACATAATCAATTACTTCACCTATGGGGTAAATTACCCCTCACAAGATTAGAAAGGAGACTCACTTCGCTCCGAAGACTCGAAATCGGCATTCTACATCCTCCCGAAGGCTTGAACCAACGCACAATGCACCCAAACTAGCCAATTGACGACAAACTAATGAGGATATACTCAAATACTTGTTAACAATTCATATTATACGAATTCCCAACTTCGTTTAGTGAAATGACCAAAATGCCCTCGGGCCCACGTGCCCGGAATCCAAATTTTCTCGAAGGTAAAGATTACCCATGATCTTAGGGTCTCAAATATATAATTTTATCCTAATTCCATACTCAAAATAGTGGCTAAAATCCAAGACTAAAATTTTATAGGTTTCCAACCAAAACCCCAATATTTACACAAATTTCCATGCTTAAATCCATATATAATCAATGTATTTAACACAAAACTAGTAGAAATCACTTACCCCATGCTTGATGACGAAAATGACGCTCAAAGCTGCTCCAAAAATCGCTCCCGTGGAAGAAAAATGAAATGAAATGAGCCCAAATCGGATTTTTAAAACATCACTCTGCCCCCTGCTCTTTCCGATTTTGCGGTCCAGGGACCGCTTCTGCGGTCCCGCTTATGCGGACAAAAATCCGCTTCTGCGGCTCCCCGAGCTCTAGCCTATTTCCACTTTAGCGGAATCCAAACCGCATCAGCGGTCCAAAAACCGCTTCTGCGATTCCTCCCCAAGCCAACCTTTCCGCTTCTGCGACCTCTTTTCCGCAGATGCGGCACCGCTTCTGCGGAGCCTTGACCGCATCTGCGGTCCCCCAAGCCTTAGCCCAAAACTACTTCTGCGGTTAANCACGAATTACACCCAAAATCCAAGTTTATGAACTTTAAGATTTCTAACTTCTATTTCCGATGTTTAAACCTATCAAATCACGTCCGATTGACCTCAAATTTTTCACACAAGTCATATTTGACATTACGGGCCTACTCCAACTTCCGGAATTTGATTCCGACCCTGATATCAAAAAGTCAACTCCCCGGTCAAACTCTCCAAAACCTTCAACTTTCTATCTTTAGCCAAATGGCTTCAAAATGACCTACGGACCTCCGAATTTACTTCCGATTGAGCTCCCAACTCCAGAATCACCATACGGAGCTACTCCCAATCTCGGAATTCCAAACGGACGTTGATAAAACCTATATGCACTTCAAACCAAACTTATGAAATTTCTTCTAAAATGCTAATTTCCACAATAGGCGCCAAACGCTCCTGGGTTATCCAAAACCCAATCCGTACATACGACCAAGTACGAAATCATCATACGAACCTGTTGGAACCTTCGGATCCCAATTCCGAGGTCGCTTACTCAAAAGTCCAATCCTAGTTCATTCTTTCAACTTTAAGCTTCTCAAATGAGAATTCTCATCTAAATTTAACTTCGATCTTCCCGAATTTAAATTCCAACCATGTGAACAAGTCATAATACCTGAAATGAAGCTGTTCATGGCCTCCGACTGTTGAACGGAGCACTAGTACTCAAAACGACCGGTCGGGTCGTTACACTTTGGGTCATCACAAGCCCAAAGATCAAGCAACAACACCGGCGGTGGAGCCTCAGATGGAGTTTGATGAGAAGCTTCCAACCTAGACCGTCCTTGTTGGACCAGCTCAGGTCCCAGAGGGGTTCATTTCCACCCCAGTGCTTCAGGATACTTTGGTTCGTTTGGTGGGCCTTATGGATAGTGTGTCCCAGGTCGGCACATATCCCATGGCACAAGCCGTCTCTCAGGATAGGGGAGGAGCACAGACTCCCACTACTCACACTCTAGAGAAGATGGCTCCCCAATATCAGACTCCAGCAGCTCTCGCTAGTTGGGATAGTTCAGCCAGTTGTTGCGGCATAGGCCGATGATGATCATGCGATGTCTTCAAAGGGCTTATTGAGATTAGACAAGTTTACCAAGATTTTCTGAGATCACTTCAGTGGATCACCTTCTTAGGACCCATAAGATTATCTTGAGAGCTTCCATGAGGTGTTGTGGAACATGGGTATAATTGAGACCAATGGGGTCAATTTTTGCTGTGTTTTAGATAACGGGTTTAGTCAAGAGATGGTGGAAGGATTATGTATCTACCAGACCAGCAGAGTCTCATGCTCTTACTTGGATCATTTCTCTCAGTTATTTCTTGAGAAGTTCCTTCCTATCACATTGAGGGAGAGTTATCGCAGGTAGTTTGAGCGTCTTTGTAGTGCAGTATATCAATCACGCAGTATGAAAGCCATTTTTGGATCTAGCCCGTTATGATATTCTTCTGCTTCCTACCGAGAGAGAGGGTAAGGAGGTTTATTGAGGGACTTGCTTATCCTATTAAGCTTCAGATGGCTAAGGAGACTGGGGATGAGATTTCTTTTCAGACAGCTGCTAATGTCGTTAGGCGGATCGAGGATGTTCTTTCACAAGAGAGAGTGCAGGGTTCTGATAAGAGGCCTCATCATTCCGGTGTTTTTCGTGGTGCCTCATTTGGAAGCAGGGGTAATTTTGGTAAGGTCATCCTCCTAGGCCGTATCAATCAGCGCTTCAGGCATCCCACAGTTCTTCAGGGAGTCGTGGTCCTTATGTGCCTCATTCTGGGCAACCATCGTACATTTCACCAAAAGCTCCTATCAATGCACTCTTATTAAGAGTTATCACCGTGGTTATCCGACCCGTTCAGGTCAGACTCCATTTTAGCAGCCATAACACCAGGATGATGATTTGAGTGTGGTGGTTTTGGGCATATCAAGAGGACTTGTCCAAGATTATTGAGCGGCATGCCACATCAGAATTCTTATGCCATGATTCTGGTACCGATTGCACCACCTCCCGCTTAGCCAGCTAGAGGTAGGGGTCAGGTAACCAGAGGTGGAGGTCAAGCCATTAGAGGTGGAGGCTAGACCACTAGAGGTGGAGGTCAGAGAGGTTGAGGCTAGCCAACTAGAGGCTGTCCTAAGGACGGGATGTCATCCTATTTGCTTCATATCTCGTTGTGCCTCGTGATTCGTTGAGTGCTCCTATGTATGTGTCCACACCTGTGGGAGATTCTATTGTTGTAGGTCGTATTTATCATTCGTATATGGTTACTATTGGGAGTCTTGAGACTAGCATAGATCTTCTACTTCTTGATATGTTTAATTTTGATGTCATTTTGGGTATGGATTGGTTGTCCCCTTATTATGCTATATTGGATTGTCACACCAAGATGGTTACCTTAGCCTTGTCGGGGTTGCCTCGATTAGAGTAGAGAGGGACTCCTGGCCATTACACTAGTAGGTTTATCTATTACGTGAAGGCTCGGCATATGGTCGAGAAGAGGTGTCTAGCTTATTTAGCTTACGTCCGCGATTCCAGTGCGGATGTTTCTTCCATGGATTTAGTGCTAGTGGTTCGTGAGTTTCCAGAGGTGTTTCCTGCAGACTTGTCAAGGATGCCACCCAATAGTGATATTGACTTCTGTATTGATTTGGCTCCGAGCACTCAGCCTATTTTTATTCTGCCATACCGCATGGCCCCGCCAGAGTTGAAAGAATTGAAGGAGCAATTGCAAGATTTTCTTGATAAGGGATTCATTAGACTTAGTGTCTTGCCCTAGGGTGCACATCTATTGTTTCTGAATAAGAAGGATGGATCGATGAGGATGTTAATAGATTATCAACAGTTAAACAAAGTCACCACCAAGAACAAGTATCCATTACCGAGGATTGATGACTTATTTGATCAGATTCAGGGTGCCAAAGTGTTTTCGAAGATTGATTTGAGGTCTGGCTACCATCAGTTGAGGATAAGGGCATCCGATTTCCCTAAGACAACCTTTCGGACTCAATATGGGCATTATGAGTTTCTAGTGATGTCATTTGGGCTGACAAATGCCCTAGCAGTATTTATAGATTTAATGAACCGGGTGTTCAAGCCTTATCTAGATTCCTTTATGATTGTGTTTATTGATGATATCTTGATTTACTTACGTAGCTAAGAGGAACATGTACAACATATTCAGATTGTACTTTAGACTTTGAGAGACAACCAGTTATATGCTAAGTTTTCAAAATGCGAGTTTTGGTTGGATTCGGTCGCTTTCTTGGGTCACGTTGTGTCAATAGAGGGCATTTAGGTAGATCCTAAGAAGATTAAGGCAGTTCAGAACTGGCCTAAACCCTTTTTAGCTATAGAGATCCGGAGTTTCTTGGGTTTGGTGGGTTAGTACTGTCGGTTTGTGGAGGGTTTTTCATCTATAGCAGCCCTTTAACCAGGTTGACCCAAAAGGGTGCCCCGTTTAGATGGTCAGATGAGTATGAGGCGAGCTTTCAGAAGCTCAAGACTGCTTTGACTATGACTCTGGTGTTGATGTTGCCCATAGGTTCAGGATCTTATACGGTATATTGTGATGTATCTCCTATTCGACTTGGTGCGGTATTGATGCAGGACGGCAAGGTGATTGCATATGCGTCGTGGTAGCTGAAGGTTCACGAGAAGAATTAACCTATTCATGACATAGAGTTGGCAGCCATTGTTCATGCACTGAAAATTTGGAGGCACTATCTTTACGATGTGTCATATGAGGTATTCACAGATCATCGGAGCTTGCAGTATTTGTTCAAACAAAAGGAACTCAATTTGAGGTAGAGGAGGTGGTTGGAGCTATTAAAAGACTATGATAGCACCATCTTGTATCATCCCGGGAAGGCTAATATGGTGGCCGATGCCTTGAGTAGGAAGTCAGTGAGTACAGGCAGCCTTGCGTACATTCCAGTCAGTGAGAGATGACTTGCATTAGACGTGTAGGCTTTGGCCAATCAGTTCATGAGGTTGGATATTTCTGAGCCCGGTCATGTTCTATCTTGAACAGTCGCTCGATCTTCCTTGTTTAAGAGTATCAGGGAGCGGTAATATGAAGACCCTCATTTGCTTGTCCTTAGGGATATAGTGCGGCACAATGATGCCAAGAAGGTTATTGTTAGAGATGATAGAGTTTTGAGGATGCAAGGGCGTGTTTGTGTGCCTAATGTAGATGGACTTTGTGAGTTTATTCTTGAGGAGGCCCATAGTTTCCGGTATTCTATTCATCCGGGTGCCGCCAAGATGTATCAGGACTTGCAGCAGCATTATTGGTAGAGGAGGATGAATAAGGATACAGTTGCATACGTAGCTTAGTGTCTATATTGTCAGCAGGTAAAGTATGAGCATCAGAGACCTGGTATTTGTATGGTGGGATCGGTTTGCGCGCCGGAACAACCTATGTGTTTCTATTCCCTTAAGTTGTGTTGGTTTTCTGTATTCTCATTTGAAATGCTAAAGATTGGTAATTCTGGATGACACTGGGTTATTTCTCGAGGATGTAGTTATTATTTTCAGTTGACTGTCTTATTCTATTCCGTATTTCCATTTCTGCCTTTATTATATACTGCGTACAGGTTATAGTATTGGTGACCCGACTTAGCCTCGTCACTACTTCGTCGAGGTTAGGCTCGACACTTACAGAGTGCATGGGATCGGTAGTACTCATACTATACTCTGCACTTCTCGTGCAGATTTTGGAGTCGGTCCCAGCAGCGACTATTAGCGTGCTTAGATTGATCAGCGCAGCAGAGATTTGAGGTATAGCTACTCAGTGCCCCCATCTCCTGGAGTCCCCCTCCCTTTTATTCAGCTATGTATTTTCATTCAGACAACTTTATATTTATTTTAGACCCTTGTATGTACTATTCGAATAGCTCGTGCACTAGTGACACTAGGTTCAGGGATTTTAACAGACGCTTGGCTGTTTTAGATTCTGCTTTTTAATTTGGATTCTACAATTACTTCAGTTCTTCTCTTTATTTAATTTACAATGGTAAAAATGGATAAATCGTTCTAACGTTGGCTTGTCTAGCAAGTGAAATGTTAGGCGCTATCACGGTCATGGCGGTAGGAATTCCGGATCATGACATTCTTTGATTCCTCTCCATCAAAATTGCATGGACACATTCTGCAAATATTATCCTAAATACTTGAGCATCTTGAGATCTTCCCTTGGAACACATGAAAGCTTATATGAGTTATTGTTTCCATGTTGCAGCAGTCACATGGTCTTTTTGTAGCCATTGTAGAACTTTTGCTCATAGACTCTTTGCAAACATACAGTTTACAAACATGTTGTCTTTTGATTCATCCTGGGTTGACATAGGACATAGGTTGGATTAACAGGTAGTCCTCTTTTATCTATCTGCCAGTTGTCAATAATTTACCTTGGAAATGTAGCCACATGATAAACTTGGCCTTAGGTCGTGCATCATTTTTAAACACTAAGCACTTCCATATGACTCTTGGAAAGTCAGGTAACAGTTACAGGTAAATGATCCTGATCATACTCTCTGTTGTGTGAATGTGAATATTGAACTTGGTTCAATTGTACTTCTAGCTCCTATATTCTGTCTTAACTATCCATGATGCTTGTTGAGGCATATTCAGTTGTTTGCCTTTGATGTAATAAGTATGGATCCATCTGATCCATAGTATATCCTCTTTGTGAACTAAATCCCAGCAAGTCTTGACAATAGCAGCTTTATTTCAAAGTTATAAATTAATCAAATTCAAATCACCCATAGACTTAGGAGTACAAATTTTATCTCAAGCTACTAATTTTTTTTTTGTGGTGTTTTGTAATCATGTTAGTCCTAGACCACATATAGCTCCTACAATAAGAGTCAATTAACTTCAAGACCTTAACATGTAGCTTCAATTATTTTCTTTTAGTCATCTATTTTGCACGCTTGCATTCATTTAATAATGAAAAATTATCACTTATTAAGCAATCTTACACCACTATTACCATCTTTGTCACGACCCGGATTTTCCACCATCGGGAGTCATAATGGCGCCTACTAGTGGGAGCTAGGCAAGCCAACTCTTAGTTATCTTTCCATTTTTACAACTCTTATTTTAAAACATTTAGCAATAAAAATATGATTACAACGAAATAAATTAATTTAGCAGAAGAATTAGTAAATGTTACTAGATGCGATACAGAAATCCAAACATAAATCACTACCCAAGAACTGGTGTCACAATACTCACGAACTTCTAAGAATACTAAACACAACCGTTTGAAAGAAATATAAAACTGTTTGTCTCGAATACATGAGATAACAGACTGAAAATAAAGATAGAGGAGACGCCGGGTCTTGCGGACGCCTGCAAGGCTACCTCGGTGTCTCGCTAACCGGAATGCTAACACTCGCACTACTGGTGCTGCTGCTATCCGAAACCTGTATCTGCGCAAAAGAGCGCAGAGTGTAGAATCAGCACAACCGACCCCATGTGCTGCTAAGTGTCTGGCCTATCCCGGCGAAGTAGTGACAAGGCTAGAACCAGACACTCACATAAACCTGTGCAGTTTCAAAATATATATATAAGAAGAAATGACAGGAAATAACATGTAATAATTGGGAAGGAGGAAAACATACTCTGGGGTGGCAACAAAATATAATATCAGAAATAAACGAGTAATGGAATAAAAATCACTTTCAAGTTCAACTCATCTTGTTGCAGGTGTACAACCCGATCCCATTTCATTGCATATCTCGTGGTAGGCGTACCACCCACTCCCATTTCAATTCATATCTTGTGGTAGGCGTACCACCCGCTCCTATTTCAATTAATATCTTATGGTAGGCGTACCACCCGCTCCCATTTCAATATCAACACAGTGCACAATATGTCACCGGCAACTATGGCCAATAACAATAATCGATATAAGTTGTGGTAGGCGTACCACTCGTTCCCATTTTCATTACATATCATGTGGTAGGCGTACCACCCGCTCCCATTTCTTTTTTAACATAGTTCTCAATATTTATATAATTGGCAAGAGAAACAATAACTCGGTGCCAAGGCTTAACAATTAATTCTTTCATAGAATCACATAAGAATTTCGAAATCTAATCCATTTAAGACCCACGGTCATGCTCGACTCCCAACGCATAGATATTCGTCACCATGCCTATACGTCGGACACAACACATAACAAATAGCAATTATACTCAACTCTTATTCCCTTAAGCTAGGATAGATCAAACACTTACCTCGAAGGTTTACGGCCAACTCAATCCTTAAGCAATGCCTTTGCTTTCAAATTTGGCTCCAATTCAATCGTATCTATACACAATTGATTTAATATCATCAATAATACTTAACAAACTAATCCAAATGGCTAAATATATTTTCTAAAACATTCTGCCCAAAAATGTGAAAATCGACCCCGGGCCCACGTGGTTGAAACACGAGGTTCGAACCAAATTTTGATCATCCATTCACTCACGAGTCCGAATATATAATTTGTTCTCAAGTTCAACCCCAAAACGAGGTCTAAATCATCAATTCTTTGAAAACCCTAACTCTACCCAATCCTCTAATTTTCTACCTATTTTCATATGTTTAGGCCTAAGAATTTGATTGATGTTGATGAAACATGAAGAAGACGAGTTAAACAATACTTACCCAAGAAACTTTGGTGAAGAATTGCTCCAAGAATCGCCCAAAAGCTGTGGAGAAGAGAGGGTTTGAGAAATGGGATGAAAATCCCGTTTCTGTTCTCTTTTTGGGTCTTTAAAGCACTGGGCAGAATTTGCTCTATGCGATCGCATGGCCTGGGATGCGATCGCATAGAAGAAAAGAAGGGGGGCTGAACTTTGCTCTATGCGATCGCGGAGAAGTAATGCGATCGCATAGAAGGATTTCTGGACCTCAAGATTTACTCTATGCGATCGCGTAGGAGTAATGCGATCGCATAAAACAAAATGATGGCTACCAAATTAACTCTATGCGATCGCGGAAGAACCAATGCGATCGCATAGAACAAACTAGTGACTTCCCAATTAACTCTATGCTATCACAGACATGCCTATGCGATCGCATAAAACAAAAACCTGGACACCAGCAACCAGCAAAAACACCAGATTTTCTAATTCCAAAACACTCCGACACCTATCTGAAGCTCACCCGAGCCCTTGGGGCTCCAAACCAAATATGCATACTGACTCAAAAACATCATACGAACTTGCTCGAGCGATCAAATCGCCAAAATAACATCAAAATCGATGAATTGAGCCTTAAAATCCAAGAAATCTTTCAAATTTCATAAACTTCCAATTTTTCCCATTTAAGGCCGAAACACGTCAAACGACGTCCATTTTCAACCAAACTTCACAGAAAGCGCTTAACCAATATATATGACCTGTACTGGGCGTCGGAACCAAAATACGAGCCCGATACCATTACCTTTTGATCAAATTTCATTTTCATTTACCTTAAACATTTTCAGAAAATAATTTCACGAAAAAATTCATTTCTCGGGCCTGGGACCTCGGAATTCGATTTGGGGAATACGCCCAAGTCCCATATTTTTCTACGGACCTTCCGAGACCGTCAACTCACTGGTCCGGGTCCGTTTACCAAAAATGTTGACCAAAGTCAACTTTAATCATATTAATATCAAAATTCTTCAAAGTTTTCACATATTTCATATATTTCAACATAAAACTTTCCGGCTGCGCGCCCGGACTGTGCACGCAAATTGAGGCAACTAAAAGTGAGGTTTTCAAGGCCTCAGAAGCACGGAAAAAGAAAGAACTCCAGTGATGACCCTTTGGGTCGTCACATTCTCCACCTCTAAAATAACCGTTCGTCCTCGAACGGACAAAAGAATGAAGTACCTAAGTCAGGTAATAGATGGGGATAACGGCTCCGCATATCAGACTCGGACTCCCAGGTCGATGCCTCGGGAGGCTAACCTCTCCACTGATCACGCACTGATGGAAAACTCTTCGACCTCAACTGTCGAACCTACCAGTCTAAAATAGCCACCGGCTCCTCCTCATAAGATAGATCCTTGTCCAATTGGACAATGCTGAAATCTTACAGGTGCGATGGATCGCCGTGGTACTTCCGGAGCATAGATACATGAAACACAAGATGCACAAATGACAAGCTAGGTGGCAAGGAAAGTTTATAAGCCATCTTTCCCACATGATCAAGAATCTCAAATGGGCCAAGAAACCTAGGGCTAAGTTTGCCCTTCTTCCCAAATCTCATCACGCCCTTCATAGGCGATACACGAAGTAATATCCGCTCACCAACCATGAAAGCTATATCTCGAACCTTACGATCTGCATAGCTCTTTTGCCTGGATTGAGCTGTACGAAGCCTATCCTGAATGATCTTGACCTTGTCCAAGGCCTCCTGAACTAAATCCATACCCAACAATCGAGCCTCTCCCGGATCGAACCATCCAATCAGAGATCGACACCGTCTACCATACAAAGCTTCATAAGGAGCCATCTAGATGCTCGATTAATAGTTGTTATTATAGGCAAACTCTGCCAAAGGCAGGAGCTGATCCCACGAACCTCCAAAATCAATAACATAGGCTCGGAGCATATCCTCTAAAATATGAATGGTCCTCTCGGACTGACCGTCCGTTTGGGGATGAAATGTTGTACTCAGCTGTACTTGGGTGCCCAACTCTCGTTGAAACGCCTTCCAGAAATGCGAGGTAAACTGCACACCTCGATCCGAAATGATAGATATAGGCACCCTATGAAGGCGAACAATCTCCCTAATATAAATCCCAGCTAATCTCTCGGAGGAATAGGTGGTGGCAACCGGAACAAAATGCTTCGACTTGGTCAGCCTATCAACAATAACCCAAACTGCATCAAACTTCTTCCGAGTCATCGGAAGTCCAGTAACGAAATCCATGGTAATCCTCTCCCACCTCCACTCGGGAAGCTCAATTCTCTGAAATAAACCACCGGGCCTCTGATGCTCATATTTAACCTGTTGACATTTCAAACACCGCGCTACATATGCCACAATATCCTTTTTCATTTTACGCCACCAATAATGTTGCCGCAAATCTTGATACATCTTTACTGCGCCTGGATGAATAGAATACCGGGAACTGTGAGCTTCCTCTAAAATCAATTCTCGAAGTCCATCAACATTTGGCAAACAAATTCGCCCTTGCAATCTCAAAACTCCATCAGCATCTAGGGTGACCTGCTTGGCACCCCCTCGCTGAACCGTGTCTTTAAGGACACATAAATGAGGATCATCAAACTGCCGTTCGCGGATACGCTCCAATAATGAAGAGCGAGTGACCGTGCAAGCTAGTACTCGACTAGGCTCAGAAATATTCAATCTCACAATTCGGTTGGCTAAGGCCTGAACATCCAAAGCAAGCGGCCTCTGACTGACCGGAATATAAGCAAGACTGCCCATACTGGCTGACTTCCTGCTCAAAGCATCGGCCACCACATTTGCTTTCCCCGGGTGATATAAAATGGTGATATCATCATCTTTCAACAATTCCAACCACCTCCCTTGCCTCAAATTCAACTCTTTCTGCTTAAACAGGTACTGAAGACTCTTGTGATCAGTGAATACTTCACATGCCACGCCATACAAATAATGCCTCCATATCTTCAATGAGTGAAAAATCGCCGACAACTCCATATCATGCACTGGATAGTTCTTTTCATAAATCTTCAACTACCTCGAAGCATAGGCAATAACCTTGCCATCCTGCATTAACACTGCACCAAGCCCAATACGGGAAGCATCGCAATAGACAATATAGGGTCCCGAACCTGTGGGCAAAACCAACACCGGTGTTGTGGTCAAGGATATCTTGAGCTTCTGAAAGCTTGCCTCACATTCATCTGACCATTCGAACTGGACACCTTTCTGGGTTAATCTGGTCATCGGGGTAGCAATAGATGAAAATCCCTCCACAAATCGCTGATAATAACCTGCTAACCCCAAGAAACTCGGGATCTTTGTGGGTGATGTTGGTCTAGGCCAGTTCTTGACTAACTCAATCTTTCTTGGATCAACATGTATACCTTCTGCCGTCACAACATGACCCAGGAATGCAACTGAACTCAACCAGAATTCACACTTTGAAAATTTTGCATAAAGTTGACTTTCTTTCTGAGTCTGGAGAGCCACTCTGAGATGCTGCGCATTCTCCTCCTGACCGCGGGAGTATATCAATATGTCATCAATGAAGACGATCACGAACAAGTCTAAATAAGGCCTGAACACTCGATTCATCAATTCCATAAAAGCTGCTGGGGCATTTGTCAACCCAAAAGACATGACCAGGAATTCATAATGTCTGTACCAAGTGCGGAATGCTGTCTTAGGAACAGCAGATGCCCTAATCTTCAACTGATGGTATCCAGATCTCAAGTCTATCTTTGAAAACACCTTGGCACCCTGAAGCTGGTCAAATAAATCATCAATCCGCGACAGTGGATACTTATTCTTGATTGTAACCTTGTTCAATTGCTGGTAATCAATGCACATTCTCATAGAACCATCTTTCTTCTTTACAAATAATACCGGTGCACCCCATGGTGAAACACTGGGTCTAATGAAACCCTTTTCCAGCAAATCCTGCAACTGTTCCTTCAATTCCTTTAACTCTGGCCGGGCCATGCAATATGGTGGAATAGAAATGGGCTGAGTGCCCGGAGCCAAATTAATGCAAAAATCAATATCCCTGTCGGGTGGCATATCTGGCAGGTCTGAAGGGAAAACTTCAGGAAACTCATGAACCACGGGCACAGAATCAATAGAAGGAACCTCGGCGCTGGAATCACGAATATAGGCTAGATAAGCCAAACACCCTTTCTCAACCATACGCCGAGCCTTAACATACAAAATAACATTGTGGGTAGTATGACCATAAATTACTTTTCACTCTACACGAGGCAAATTCGGCAGAGCTAAGGTCACAGTCATGGCATGGCAATCCAAGATAGTATGATATGGAGATAGCCAGTCCATTCCTAATATAATATCGAAGTCGACCATATCTAAGAGCAAAAAATCAACACGGGTCTCAAGACCCCCAATCACCACAATACAAGACCGATGAACTCGAACGACCACAATAGAATCACCCACTGGTGTAGACACATAAACAGGAACACCCAGTGGATCACTAGGCTGAACCAGGTATGGTGCAAAATAGGAGGACACGTACGATTATGTAGACCCAGGTCAAATAGCACTGAAGCCTCTCTATCACAAACCAGAATAATACCTGTAATAACCGCATCTGAGGACTCAGCCTCTGGTTTGGCAGGAAGTGCATAACATCGGGACTAGGCCCCACTACCCTGAACAATATCTCTAGGACGATCAGCTGCTGGCTGGCCTCTACCTCTATCGGTCTGCGCTCTACCTCTATAACCTCTACCTCCACCTCTAATACCCCTGCCACCACCTCTAGCTGGCTGGGCAGGCTGTGGAACTTTCGGTGCCTGAATCATAGCACGAGAATTCTGGTGCTGGGAACTACTCAAAGCTCGAGGGCAATACCTGGAAATGTGCCTCGTGTCTCTACACGTGAAACATGCCCTCGGCTGCTGGGGATGACGGCCCTGGACACTCTGAAGTGGTGGTGCACTGATAGGTGCTGACGGTGAACTGTACAACTGCTGATCAGAGTAATGCGGCTGAGAACCACGACCACCTGAAGTATCGTGAGAAACCTGAAGGGCTGACTGAAAAGGCCTAGGAGGATGGCCTCTACCATAAGAATCTCTACCTCCAGAAGAGGTACCACTGAATCTGCCTGAGTTACGGGGCCTCTTATCCGACCTATGACCTCCTCCCTGAGATAGAGCCATCTCGATCCGGTGGGCTGCATTGGCCGCCTCCTGAAAAGTGATCTCACTCCCGGCTCCCATAGCCGTCTGAAGAAGAACTGGCTGAATCAAACCATCAATAAACCTCCTCACCCTCTCTCTAACGGTGGGAAGTATGACAATGGCATGCCGAGCTAGGTCAATGAACCGAGTCTCATACTGAGTGACTGACATGGAGCCCTGATGGAGGCGCTCAAACTGCCTGCGAAGAGCCTCCCTCTGAGTCACTGGAAAGAACTTTTCCAAAAACAACTCTGCAAACTGGTCCCAAGTCAAAGATGGCGACCCTGCTGGTCTGGATAAACAATAGTCTCTCCACTAAATCTTGGCGGATCCAGATAGACGAAAAGTGGCAAAATCAACACCATTTGTCTCCACAATACCCATAGTACGGAGAACTTCATGGCAGCTATATAAAAAGTCCTGGGGATCCTCTGAAGAAGTGCCACTGTATGTGGTAGTGAAGAGCTTGGTGAATCTGTCCAATCTTCACAAAGCATCGGCGGACATAGCTGCACCTCACCAGTCTGAGTCATTATGCCTGGCTGAACTGCTGGGACCTGAACCTGGGGAGCTACTGGCTCCAGAGTGCGCATAGCGGGAGTCTGATTACCTCCTCCGGCCTGAGAAGTGACTGGTGCTGCCAGAAGCAACCCTCCTCGGGTGACACTCTCCACAAAGCCCATCAATCGGACCAGAGCGTCCTGAAGAACTGAGGTAGCAATGAACCCTTCTGGGACCTGAGTTGGGCCTACTGGAGCTGCTGGGGCTGGAACCTCCCCCTCAACATGAATCTGAGGCTCCGCCACTGGTGCTGCTGCTCGGGGCTGAGCTCTGCCCCTACCTCGGCCTCTAGGACGGCCTCGACCTCGGCCTCTGCCCCTAGCGGGAGCTGCTGTCGGGGCCTCAAGCTGTTGATCAGTAGATGAGGAAGCGCGTGTTCTTGCCATCTATGGAAGAAACAGAGTAGAAATTCAATTAGCATTTGAAGAACAATTCGCACGACAGGAAAGAATAAAGGTGAAATTTTTCCTAACTCTATAGCCTCTGGGGATAAATACAGACGTCTCTGTACCGATTCCTCAGACTCTATTAAGGCTGTTCGTGAGTTGTGAGACCTATGCAACCTAGAGATCTGATACCAACTTATCACGACCCGGATTTTCCACCATCGGGAGTCGTGATGGCGCCTACTAGTGGGAGCTAGGCAAGCCAACTCTTAGTTATCTTTCCATTTTTACAACTCTTATTTTAAAACATTTAGCAATAAAAATATGATTACAGCGGAATAAATTAATTTAGCGGAAAACATAGTAAAAGTTACTAGATACGATACAGAAATCCAAACATAAATCACTACCTAAGAACTAGTGTCACAATACTCACGAACTTCTAAGAATACTAAACACAACCGTTTGAAAGAAATATAAAATTGTTTGTCTCGAATACATGAGATAACAGACTGAAAATAAAGATAGAGGAGACACCGGGTCTTGCGGATGCCTGCAAGGCTACCTCGACGTCTCGTTGACCGGAATGTTAACACTCGCACTACTGCTGCTGCTGCTGTCCGAAACCTGTATCTGCGCAAAAGAGCGCAGAGTGTAGAATCAGCACAACCGACCCCATGTGCAGGTAAGTGTCTGGCCAATCCCGGCGAAGTAGTGACAAGGCCAGAACCAGACATTCACATAAACCTGTGTAGTTTCAAAATATATATACAACAAGAAATGACAAGAAATAACATGTAATAATTGGGAAAGAGGAAAACATACTCTGGGGTGGCAACAAAATATAATATCAGAACTAAACGAGTAATGGAATAAAAATCACTTTCAAGTTCAACTCATCTTGTTGCAGGCGTGCAACCTGATCCCATTTCATTGCATATCTTGTGGTAGGCGTACCACCCGCTCCCATTTAAATTCATATCTTGTGGTAGGCGTACCACCCGCTCCCATTTCAATTAATATCTTGTGGTAGGCGTACCACCCGCTCCCATTTCAATTAATATCTTGTGGTAGGCGTACCACCCGCTCCCATTTCAATATCAAAACAGTGCACAATATGTCACCGGCAACTATGGCCAATGACAATAATCGATATAAGTTGTGGTAGGCGTACCACTCGCTCCCATTTTAATATAATATGTGGTAGGCGTGCCACTCGTTCCCATTTTCATTACATATCATGTGGTAGGCGTACCACCCGCTCCCATTTCACTTTGAACATAGTTCTCAATATTTATATAATTGGCAAGAGAAACAATAACTCGGTGCCAAGGCTCAACAATTAATTCTTTAATAGAATCACATAAGAATTTCAAAATCTAATCCATTTAAGACCCACGGTCATGCTCGACTCCCAACGTATAGATACTCGTCACCATGCCTATACGTCGGACACAACACATAACAAATAGCAATTATACTCAACTCCTATTCCCTCAAGCTAGGATAGATCAAACACTTACCTCGAAGGTTTACGGCCAACTCAATCCTTAAGCAATGCCTTTCCTTTCAAATTTGGCTCCAATTCAATCGTATCTATACACAATTGATTTAATATCATCAATAGTACTTAACAAACTAATCCAAATGGCTAAATATATTTTCTAAAACATTCTGCCTAAAAATGTGAAAATCGACCCCAGGCCCACGTGGTCAAAACACGAGGTTCGAACCAAATTTTGATCACCTATTCACTCACGAGTCCGAATATTTAATTTGTTCTCAAGTTCGACCCCAAAACGAGGAGTAAATCATCAATTCTTTGAAAACCCTAACTCTACCCAATCCTCTAATTTTCTACCTATTTTCACATGTTTAGGCCTAAGAATTTGATTGATGCTGATGAAACATGAAGAAGACGAGTTAAACAATACTTACCCAAGAAACTTTGGTGAAGAATTGCTCCAAGAATCGCCCAAAAGCTGTGGAGAAGAGAGGGTTTGAGAAATGGGATGAAAATCCCGTTTCTGTTCTATTTTTGGGTCTTTAAAGCACTGTGTAGAATTTGCTTTATGCGATCGCAGGGCCTGTGATGCGATCGCATAGAAGAAAAGAAGGGGGGCTGAACTTTGCTCTATGCGATCGCGGAGAAGTAATGCGATCGCATAGAAGGGATCTCGGGCCTCAACATTTACTCTATGCGATCGCGTAGGAGTAATGCGATCACATAGAAGGATTTCTGGAACTCAAGATTTACTCTATGCGATCGCGTAGGAGTAATGCGATCTCATAGAACAAACTGATGGCTACCAAATTAATTCTATGCGATCGCATAGAACAAATTAGTGACTTCCCAATTAACTCTATGCGATCGCAGACATGCCTATGCGATCGCATAAAACAAAAATCTGGACACCAGCAACCAGCAAAAACACCAGATTTTCTAAGTCCAAAATACTCCGACACCTATCGAAGCTCACCCGAGCCCTCGGGGCTCCAAACCAAATATGCACACTGACTCGAAAATATCATAGAACTTGCTCGAGTGATCAAATCGCCAAAATAACATCAAAATCGATGAATTGAGCCTAAAATCCAAGAAATCTTTCAAATTTCATAAACTTCCAATTTTTCCCATTTAAGGCCGAAACACGTCAAACGACGTCCGTTTTCAACCAAACTTTACAGGAAGCGCTTAACCAATATATATGACCTGTACCGGGTGTCGGAACTAAAATACGAGCCCGATACCATTACTTTATGATCAAATTTTATTTTCATTTTCCTTAAACATTTTCAGAAAACAATTTCACGAAAAAATTCATTTCTCGGGCCTGGGACCTCGGAATTCGATTTCGGGCATACGCCCAAGTCCCATATTTTTCTACGGACTTTTCGAGACCGTTAAATCACTGGTCCGGGTCCGTTTACCAAAAATATTGACCAAAATCAACTTTAATCATATTAATATATAAAATTTTTAAATTTTTCACATAATTCATATATTTCAACATAAAACTTTCCGGCTGCGCGCACAGACTGCGCACGCAAATCGAGGCAACTAAAAGTGAGGTTTTCAAGGCCTCGGAAGCACGGAAAAAGGAAGAACTCCGGTGATGACCCTTTGGGTCGTCACAATCTTGGCCTTGGAAACGAATTGATTTCGAAAATGACCAAATCATCTTTAATTGTATGCTCATTTTTGTTTGAAGTGTGATGATTAATTCATTAATATTGAATTTATTCTTGCTAGCATATTTTTTGTTAGCCATTCATTTGATGCTACCGATATGATTTTTATCAAGCTGGTGTTTACAAATTATATTTTTATTGGTTTTGGAACTCAAAAGACTAAACTCACGGCCAACCTAAGTTTTCAATATGTCAATTTCATTGGAAGTAATATTTATTCTTTTACCAAGATAACCTAGAACATTTTCTTAATAATAATATAAATATAAGTATAAATATAGATAAATATATAATTATTTTTTCCAATTTAGTGTGCTAACAGACTTTGCTTCTATTAGTGTGTTGAGTTATAAGAATTTGTTTATAGGCGTTTGTTGAGTTAGAAAAACTTGGCATATGAAAAGATTTGGCAGTTACTTATAGTTGGTATAAAGTGACCGTAAGAATATTTTATTTACACCCATAATATTCTAGGAATTAATGTTCCTGTATTCAATACGTTGATTCCTTTATATTAGGGGAAGTGCTTCTAATATAATATTTAAAGGTAGTGCTTCTAATATATGATTCAAAGGTAGTGCTTCTAATATATGATTTAAAGGTACTGCGAGCTGGTAGTCCAAAAAGAATTAGGTTTCATCCTAACGTGTATTATTCCAAGTGTGTTCTTTTCTTGGTAGTAATTATATTTAATATTTTAGGCTATTTTGGTACATCAACATTATATTCATGCTTTATAAAAGCATGGATATAATATCGGTTTACAAAAATAACCTTATTATATTTAGCATAATAACTCACAATAAAAGGACATGACAGAAATTCTAGACATTAGTCTTGTAATCCTATTAGTTTTAGGACACAATACTACAAGTTAGGAATCATATATAATTAACATGTTAGGTTTCCTATTAGTATAATTACTTTTGGGATAGAGACATATTTTTAGTCATGTAATCCAATTACTTTTAAAATATACTTCTTAAAAAATTCTATAACTAATTTAATTTGAAAACATATTATAATGTCCTATTACTAATTTAATTTGATAATATACTATATTTTCCAAATACATTTAGAAAAAGAAGAGCGCATGTTATTATAAAAATACGAATATAATATTGATAGACCAAAATAGTCCTAAAACATTAAATAGAAGTGCTCATAAGGAAAGAACATAACTAGAATAACATGTTTTTGGCACTAAAAGACCTTCTATGTTAATTTTTTTCATATTTAATATTTTAAAATTAATAATATTTTATCTATTAAATTCTTATTAAAAATATATGTAGGAAGGTTTAATAAAATCAATTTCATAAAAATTCTCCATATTGGCAGTACATTACCACTCCATGATACTCAATACCAATATAAAAGTAATATTAAATGGACTGCATAAAGCATTAAAGTTTAAAAAAAAATTCATAAAGCTTGCCAAAAATTATACTTATGGCCTCAAATGAAAAGAAATATAAAGTAAGAACAAATCTAGTATTTAATGACTTTTTGCTTCGTGTCGAAAACATAGAAGAGCATCTAATAAAAGATGATTTGGTTCTTTCAGAACACTTGGTTATCAATCCCAATAGTAATAGTAGTGCATTTAATAAGGAATTTATTTTTATCATTAGGTTAAAACGCAATTTGTGCAAATTACTTGACATAAATTAAAAAGTTATCTTAGCTAGCTGTATACAGCTAAAATCGGAGATCCCGATTTTATGATCATTATTACATCCCATAGCCCGTCTTCAGAAGGCCCGAGGCCCAGTTCGAGGCTCGACCCCGAGGGTTCCCCATGCTCGACCTCGGGGCAGAGCAAATCGGTGGCTATGATGAACGAGTGAGAGATTCCCAAGGCACGTGATTAAAGCTGATCAAGTCTATTGGGCTAGCACAAGTCCGTACAGTGATATTAAATGGTTGTACCAGCAGCATACCTTTGTAATAAATGCATATGTACTATGTTGGGATTCACCCTCCTATATAAAGGGGACCCTTGTTATTTTGTAAAGACGGATGATATTCAATATAAGAATAAGAACATTCTATGCTCTCTAACTTAAACATTCTCTATTGTCTTTCTTTAGATTTATTATTTACATTTATTGTATTTCATTGATTGTTATTCATTTATTACTCATCATTGATCATAAAGAGGCCTCATCAAAGCTCTTATAACTGTTAGTCCTTCATCGACCATTTCCAGTCGAGCTCATTAGCTTAACCTCGAGGCCCAGTATAAGCTAGCTCGAGACCCCGATTCTCGGCCATTCAGTTTTCTTATCATGCTATCTTTAAGCTCACATCTCATTTTCTAACTCACACTTAGCATCTACTACCTAACAACTAGCATAAAAATAAATCACGTATTTTTAGAACCACAAAATCAAATCTAATTGTTATTACCATTTTCGAGGTAAACAGTTTGGCACCCACCGTGGGGCTAAAAATAATAGTCATTATTTTCGTGCTTGTTTACTGAAAACACAAGTTATTCTTTATAATTTTTCTTGCCCAAGAATCTTTGATTTCAGGTCAAAATATCTAACTTAGTGAATGCACTTGAAAAAAACGGTCTTGAAGACCATGGAGAAAATGGTTTAGTTGTTCTAGGTGTCGGTGTACCACTATGAAACCCTGAGGATGTACCAGAGTCAATCCCCGTGGATATGGTCTCACGCAACGGCCAACATGTCGATATAAGCTCCCACACTAACAAGAGTATACGCTAAGAAAACCAACAAGAAGCTCAAAAAGCCCTAGCTCGGGAGGAACAAGAGGTTAGCCTTCACGTCATTTGTGAGATCTTGCTGGCATAACAGCTGGAAATTGCTCAAATGCAAAGCCACCAAAAAACTCCAAGCATAGCAGCACCGGAAATGGCCCCTCAAGCCGAACAGGTGCCGGAAAGATCGAGTAACATGATAAAAAGGTGGAGACCTACAATTCAAGGGTCGATCAGATCCCAGGTGCACCCCGATCCTGAAGGGTTTCGATTCAAATAAATTCGTACAAAAACCATTCCCATCAAGTGCGGCTCCGATGCCCATCCCGAAGAAATTCAGAATGCCCGATCTCCCGAAGTACAATGGAACCTCGGATCCCAGCGAGCATTTCATTGCCCACACTTGTGCCGTAAAGGGAAATGACCTGAAGGATGACGAAATGGAATCCGTCCTATTGAAGAAATTCGAGAAACACTTTCAAAGGGGACATGATGTGGTATCACAACCTGTCCCCGAATTCGAACTTATTTGCTATACTAGCAGATTCATTTATTAAGGCACATGCCGGTGCCATCAAGGTTGCTATAAGAAAATCTGACGTCTTCAAAATCAAACAAAGAGAGAACGAGATGTTGCGGGAGTTTGTGTCTCACTTCCAAATGGAGAGAATGGAATTACCACCAGTCTCCGATGACTGGGCAGTGCAGGCCTTCACCCAAGGTTTGAACGATTGAAGCTCGGTAGCTTCAAAGCAACTAAAGCGAAACTTGGTTGAATATCCTGCCGTCACTTGGTCGGATGTCCATAACCGACATCAATCAAAGATTAGGGTCAAGGACGACTAGCTGGGAGCCCCCTCGGGCTCATTATATCCTAGAAGGATCCTGGAAAATGACACAAAGCCAAACAAGGAAAGGTAACAACCATACACTAAAGATCGAAGAAACGCTCCAAGGCGTAACATACCCCGGAATGACCTAAGGGCAGACCGAGATCAGAATCCTCAGGGACTCATGAGCAGATCTAGATTCGACAGGTACACAGGGCCGACAAAGGCCCCTCGGTTATCTGAGTACAACTTCAACGTCAATGTTTCAGACATCGTATATGCCATCAGTAAAATCATAGATACCAGGTGGCCAATACCCGTGCTATCAGACCCGTCACAAAGGAATCCTAACCTGGCGTGCGAATTTCATGGCAATTTCACGGCACACACGGTCATATGACCGAATATTGCAGACAGCTCCAAGAAGAAGTAGCCCGACTACTTAGCAAAGAGCACCTCCGAGAGTTCCTTAGCGATCGAGCCAAAATCAATTTTGGGAAAGAGAGGCAAATAGGAAAAATGAAACATAAGAACCACAACATGTCATCCACATGATTGTTGGGGGAGTCGACACCAAAAGAACAAAAATATCCATCACCAGGGAAAAGTGAACTCAAGGTTACATACCCGAGGACGCTCTCACATTCAACGACGAGGACATCGAGATCCCATCTTAGCCTCACAACGACACATTGGTAATTTCTTTTCTTGTGAATACATTTCAAATTAAACGTGTACTTGTGGATCCAGGTAGCTCGGCCAACATTATCAGGTCGAGGGTGGTGGAGCAGCTCGGACTGCTCGACCATATCGTGCTCGCCTCTCGAGTCTTCAACGGATTCATTATGGCGAGAGAAACAACAAAAGGGGAATTCACCCTCCTGGTCAACGTGGCCGGCACAAACCAAACTATCAAGTTTTATGTCATCGGAGGAGACATGAGATACAATGCCTTGCTCGAAAGGCCATGGATACACTGCTGAGAGCAGTTCCATCGACCCTTCATCAAATGATGTAGTTTCCAACAAAGGATGGAATAAAAATGGTATACGGGTAGCAGAATGCTGCAAGAGAGATGTTCACAGTGCACGATGTGGTACCGGTATCGGCACATTCAACATCAAAAGAGCCAAAGGATAAGCAAACAGCGAAGTAGCAACAACAATCTACATCCTCGCTGCACCCGAGTGAACAAACCAGGGACCGTACCGCATCCCCAGAGCAAGAAGTGGAAGCATATCGAGGCTCAAACACCATCACAACTAAGCTATAACCGCCTCCCTTTTTATTTACTTCTTACACTAACCTATGTGTAGGTGTCCAGTTAAAAGAATCAAAGTACCTTCCAGCTTGAAGACCTTAGGTTTTAAAGCATGCGTTGCACTTTTTTCCTTCGATTGGATTTTATCCCAAGAAGGGTTTTACGGGCAAGGTTTTTAACTAGGCCACATCTATATGCTACCTAAGGAGAACTGTCACGACCCAAACCCCGCACTGGTCGTGATGGCGCCTCTCGTGAAGACGAGGCCAGCCAACTAATCCAACTCGTCTTTTCAAAAATAGTTAAACATAAATAAGCAGCTTAAACATGACTTAATAGTATTAATTAGCAAAAATACAACCCAACACAGCCCTAATCGGGGTGTCACAAGTCACGAGCATATATCAGAATGTAAATCTACTACAAGGTCTAAAATATACAAAATCGGAATAATGAACAAAAGGGAGAAACATGGTGCTGCGAATGCTGGCACCTCCTTAACTCATATAACTCTACCTCTGATCGGCCAAACCCGCTTCCGGGTGAATAGATACCTGAATCTGCACACGAGGTGCAGGGAGTAAAGTGAGTACTCCAACTTAGTGAGTAATAAAGGTAAATAACAACTGAGCAGTAAGAAATCACGTAAAGCAAACCATCATGTTGTATAGATGAAGGGTACAAATCCTTTGAGAAAACAGTGAAGCTGTGAAACCTTTGGAAATATCTTGGCTCAGTTTAAATCTCTTTTGAAAATGATCTTTTCAACAGTCATAAAATGATTTAAAAACAGTTAGTGTCGATTAGCACAGAAAATTCGCCCCTCGGGCACAAATACCACAGTATAACAGGTAAAAAGACAAGTAAATATGCAAGATGAGCACAAAAAAGTTTGCCCCTCGGGCAATATCTCAAAACAGTACCAGCCCCTCAGGCTTAATATCAATTGCTCAGAATAGTATCAGCCCCTCGGGCTCAGTATCAGTCACTCAGCATAGCATCAGCCCCTCGGGCTCACTCTCAAATTATATGGGTGCCCGCGCTCACTATGGGTGTGCAAACTCCGGAGGGGCCCCTTACGGCCCAAACGCTATATCAGTATAAGGCCTGAAAGCCTTCTCACATCACTCATAAGGCCTGAAAGCCTCCTCACATCACGCACAAGGCCTGAAAGCCTCCTCACATCACTTACAAGACCTGAAATCCTCCTCATATCATTCACAAGGCCTGAAAGCCTCCTCATATCATTCACAAGGCCTGAAAGCCTCCTCACGTCACTCAAGCCACATCGTGGCATATAAATGTATCTCAGGCCCTCGGCCTCTTATCACTCAGCATATCCTCATATATGGCCCTCGGTCTCACTCAGTCCGAAAATCATCACAAGCCCCTCGGGCATTTGTAAAGCAGTAGTTCTCATCCCAAATATCATTTAAGTTCAAATCTGAGTAAAATTGGCTGAGTTTGTAAAATAGTAGATATCAACATGACTTAGTTCAAATAATACGTCAAAATAGTGAGGAAATAGTGATAAAATCCCCTAAGTGTTCAAATGATTTGCACAAAGCCCAAATATGGCAATCAGCCCAACTCATGATAATAATAAATAAGTTTCAGTCAAATATGCGGTAAAATCATCAATCGGGGCGGACAAAGTCACAATCCCCAATGGTGCTCTACCCCACGCTCGATATTCGGCGTGCAAGTCACCTCATTACAGCATTACGATATGCAAATCCGGGGTTTCAAACCCTCAGGATATTATTTACAATCATTACTCACCCCGAACCGGTGAAATCTCTAGCTCGCGATGCCTTTGCCACTCAAATCGGCCTCCATGCGCGTCGAATCTATCCAAAAACAAAGTAAATACATCACAATATGCTATGGGAACAAAGCCCAAGAAAAAACAAAACGATAACGGGCATAAATTCCGAAATTACCAAAGCCCGAGCCCCGGGCCCAGTCATCGAAACTCAGAAATTTTTACATCTACGGATTCCTTACCTCGCCACGAGTTCATACATATCAAAATCGCAAGAATCGGAGTTCAATTGACCCCTCAAATCCCTAATCGTAGCTCTCTTAAGTTCAAGCCCTAACCTCCATTTTTAGTCCATGATTTCTTAGATTTCCAGCCTTAATTCATGTAATAATACCATAGGATTGTGTTTTAGGTCCAAGAATCCTTACCTTATCGAAGCTCCCTGAAATCCCTCTTCAAAATCGCCCACAATTCTCCAAGTTTGAAGTTAGAAATGAGAAACCCTTAAAATTTCACGAAGAAGACAAGTTAAATATTCTGCCCAGTCATTACCGCTTCTGCGGTCACAATTTCGCTTCTGCAATTACCGCTTCTGCAATCCCTCCCTCCGCTTCTGCGAAAAATGACTTAACACCCCAGGCCACATCTGCAGTCTAAAAGTCGCATCTGCGACTCCGCAGATGCGGTCCCCACTCCGCATCTGCGGTCCATCCTAGCCATCCCCTTTTCCGCTTCTGTGACTTCCACGCCGCATATGCGATACCACTTCTGCGGTTCCAATTCCGCAGAAGCAGAAATACCATAAGAAGCAAGCCTGCAATTTGCACAAGTCCAAAACTCATCCCGATAGCCATCCGAAATCACCCCGAGGCCCCCGGGACCTCAACCAAAAGTGCCAACCCATCCTAAAACATCATCCAAACTTGCTCCAATCATCAAAACACCTCAAACAACACCAAAATCCTCAAATTACATCGGATTCAAGCCTAAGTTCTTCTAAAACTTCTAAAGCACGCATTCGATCAAAAAACCAACAAAACGACATCCGAATGACCTGAAACTTTACACACACATCCCAAATCACTTAACAAAGCTACAGTAACTCTCAGAATTCCATTCCGACCCTCGGATCAAAATCTCACCTATCAACCAGAATTCACCAAAATAATAACTTCGCCAATTCAAGCCTAATTCTACACCGGACCTCCAAAATCACTTCCGATCACACTCCTAAGTCACGAATCATCTAACGAAGCTAACCAAATCATAAAAACTCCGATCCGAGCTCATATACAAATAAGTCAACTATCGATCAAACCTTTCAAATTCAAAGCTTTCAACTGAAACTGTTCTTTCAAATTCATTCTAAACCTTCCTGAAAACCAAAACCAACGGTCTACATTAGTCATAATACATAACATGGAAAAGTCATGCCTGAGAACTGGCGATCAAAGTGCAAAAGTTTAAAATGATCGGTCGGGTCGTTACATCCTCCCCCACTTAAACACACGTTCGTGTTCGAACGTACCCAAAGTTGTTCTAAAAGCCAACCAGTCACTGAATAACCTTACCATGCATATACCCGGGGGTGATCCCACGTCACCCTATCTCATATAGTCCGATAACATATTTTAACTAAAATCACACAATCCAGTCTAGCCAATAAGTCATAGAACCACATTTCACTTTCCGACATCACACACAAGGTTAGAACCTCATATCTATACTCTGAATAATCCCGAACCAGCTGTAATAACCCATACCTGCAACCTCAGGTGCAATTACATGATATACCACATAACTCAAACACTCGAAATGATAATTTCTATTCACAGCAGCTGCACACAACACCTGAATACCTGTAGAAAACCTCTTATCAACTAAGGTCTTATTCCAACACTTCAATATGCTGCTATGATAAATGAAACATGCAATAAACTGTAACCATCGCTCAGGTCAACCATTCATGAAGTCACTTCCTTTTTGGCTAATACCACAGCAGATTCCCGAGCCGAACCTCGATATTATCCTTCCAACAAGCCGAAATCAAATCCGTTCGTATTCATTAATGACCCCAACGATCACCTCGAATCCAACACACCACTCTAGTGACATGACACATCAATACAGGCCTATGCCACAACTTGTATAATTCGCGCACCAATAAAAAAAGGTCTGAATATACTCAAATCATGAAAATGACCCCAAACAAAAAAGATGTACCTCAAGCTCATTTGTACCATCACAACACAAAGCTGAGACCCTGACTCACATCGCAGAAATAGAACATATAAATCCACCCCGAAAGGTCATATCTCCACGTAGTCTCGCTACAATGCGCGATCCTATCCAGACACTGCTACACATGGAACACCTTAAGTCATTATGCTTAAAATTGACAACCACGCACAATTTGACGTCTGGAACCAAAGAAAAACATTACATCCATGGTGAAACAAATAACATACGCCACATAACCCGATAGGACATAATCGATATGCCATTCACTGAGCATCGCTCAATTACTCTTCTCGCTTGAATTCCACTAAGAGGCCCCAATTGATCCACACCATATGTGCCTATAACCAACAAATCATAACATCTTGCAACACAGAAAGGTAACTCATAAATCTCCCCCGATCAATGATAAGCTCAACAACGGTCGAATCAATACCTCCCTCAACAATGCCATTCGGAGCCAACCAAGCCGACTCAAGATAGAACACTCCCCCATATTGACCTGCCAACGAACTCCTTATCAAAGAAACCTGAAACTGCTCCTTGCACCACTGTAACTTTGACGGTGCTATACGATACGATACAAGCCACCAAATCAACACCAAAATCCATAACCTTGCCCGGCGACATGCCCAGCCACAAGAAACACCTTCGAGAAGTCCCTCACCACCGGGACTGAATCAATATGAGGAGCCTTAGCAATGACACTCGTCACAAGACCCCAAATCAGAAAGGCAATCCTTCCCAACCGTCTGCTAGGTCTTCAAAATATAAAAATCCCCAATAGGACATAATCCGACAAACATCGCCACTCGATCCATGGCATTTCCCGACATAGCCAACCGCTCCATCTTATCGCAATAGTCCAGAATAACACAACACGGAAACAACCAGTTTGAACCCAATATCATATCCAAAATCTAACATACCAAGCAAAGAAAGATCCACTCGGGCCTCCAAATCTCGGCAGTCACTAAACAATGCTAATACACACAATCTAGAATTACAACATAGCCTGAATATGAGAACTTCCAATCTCCAACTCCCTGTAGCACACAAATCACCATACCTGATCCCAAATTCCGCTGTACGAATACATATCGCACCTCCCGTACCCAGTCCATCCACGAAAGATATCCTAAATTCCCATGTTCCATGTAAGCAACTCGAATATCAGCAGTCGATCCAGCCCGAAAGTGCCGTAATACTACTGAAGTGCCATCAACTTAATCACATTGCCCTTTTTTTTTCTGAAACCTATACTCTCGTCAAATCACTTCCAAATAACAATACCATTTCCTTAATCATCCGAGGCTACCCGCTGCCTAAGAGTGTTATGAACTTCCTTTTAGAACTGAACTAAAACTTCATATACGCAAATCTCAATCCTTCACAACATACTACATATACCATACCATCCAAGGATAACAGGAAAACTTTTATCTCCCTTACAAGCCACAGACATCTAAGCACTCAACTAGTCAATAACTTCCATTGATCCCATCTAGAAGAAAAAGAATCATTACACATCTCATACTTCTCATATTCGTAGAAAATGCACCTCTCCAGCCACAGTAGAAATCAACAAAAACTCTCCCAATTCCGTTTGCACAAATTAAACTTCGAGGACTGAATCCTCCTAACTAGACCAAGCTAAGCAAGCCCTCAAAACCCATGAGCATTGCTGGAAAATACCTGCAGGAACCCATAACCTCGAACACATATAAAGAATTGATCATATATTTACCGTATTGATTCGGTCTACTATCAAGATACTCCATCTATCTAAATTCCCTTCCGATTCATTTCCAACTTGATGCTCCCTCTTGATATAGTACCACAATCTCTCAACCCAGGCTCACTACACGAGACCCAAGCACAAAACCACAGTGTCTAAGACCCATAAGTTGTTGAATACTCTCTCAAATATCCCCAGAAACACCACATTCCAGAATACTTTACTCTATAGAACTTCCTGCGAATCTAAATCCGTTACCTTACTTTCCTGATACTGATACATAGAATCCCATAATTCAGATAGAAATACTACAAGTCTTGACCTCTTCCAACGAAAAAAATAGCCTTTAACCACATTTGCAACTTTAGAGCACTCAATTGACGTATCTAAACTCTTGAACTCATTAGAACTATTCTCGCAAGTCATTCACTCTTATACAAACAACAAATTACCTAACCTAACGAACATAACCACCCGTGCCTCATTGGAACTCTAATATCGCAGAATGAAATCCTCATCCCAATACAACCAAGCAACTTCCTGCTCTCTACGCCGAACATTCTTTACCAACAACACTCTAGACATTCTGCGATTCTCATACCCTATGAAGCATAGTATAACCTTTGTCAAAATTTTCCTTTACTCTAGCCATAGCTAACTCACTCGCATGCCCCAAACTGGAACCAACGTAGCACCTAACCATGCAATCAACTACTCACAGCAGACTCCCCCACTTGGCTCGAAGCCATAGATCAAGATACACTCCATAACTCATAACATTTTTACTTTATTGATGCCACAATACCATAGTGAGATTATACTAAAATCATTTATTAGTTTGTGAAAGAACAAATCATCCAGTACTGTAAATCTTCTGCAAATCTCGCATTCATCCTCGCAACAGTTAAGCCCACTCTCTTAAGTGACCCGAAATTTCAAATTTCAAAACGTACCCTTCAATTACATATGAGATCTTCTAACATACACATAAGGATCACACCACTTCAGAACACTCCGTAGGAGATAACCCACCTGCTTCGCTTCAATATAACATTTCTGTATACCTTCTACCGTCATACACATTACACAGCCACTTAGTCTTCCTAAGTCTGAACTCATACCGCATCATGAAATTTACTCCACTCTCAACTGGGAGACATGAAAGGTTCTTCGCGCGCCCATAACTCGGAGCTACACATCCAATCACAATGGAAATCATACACTTAATAGTTCATCTATCATCCCGCAGGCCTTCCTCGTCACTTCCAAGTCACATAGATACATCTCGCAGTACTAATACACTCTTCGCATAGCTAACCAGCCGTCACTTCCAATAATAGGGACAATATCGAACATATAAGTTCGAAACACTTACTCACACAATCAGCACCTCAGTGCTCAAGCCATATGCAAAGATCCGGCCTCAAGTCCTCTAGACTGGCCCACTATAAACTCACAGAGATTACATCTCGCCCCTCGATCGGGGAATCACAAGCCATCAAGTTACATATGATACTGAGCGCTCATGCGCGCATACAAACGCGTGGAAGGAATTTCAAGTGTTTCTTTTCAAGATGAATCAAGGATGCACGATAAAAATTCAAGAATGTGAAGTTTTCCTAAAGGTTCTGCAGGCTCTCGAGGATAAATACAGATGTCTTCGTACCAATCCGCGAGACTCTACTAAACCTGCTCATGACTCATGAGACCTAGTAACCTAGGCTCTGATACCAACTTGTCACGACCCAAACCCCGCACTGGTCGTGATGGCACCTCTCATGAAGACGAGGCCAGCCAACTAACCCAAATCATCTTTTCAAAAATAGTTAAACATAAATAAACAGCTTAAACATGACTTAATAGTATTAATTAGCGAAAATACAACCCAACACAGCCCTAATCGGGATGTCACAAGTCCCGAGCATCTATCAGAATGTAAATCCACTACAAGGCCTAAAATATACAAAACTGGAATAATGAATAAAAGGGAGAAACATGGTGCTGCGAACGCTGGCAGTCACCTCCTTAACTCATATAACTCTGCCTCTAATCGGCCAAACCCGCTTCTGGGTGAATAGATACCTGCATCTGCACACGAGGTGCAAAGAGTAATATGAGTACTCCAACTCAGTGAGTAATGAAGGTAAATAACAACTGAGCAGTAAGAAATCACGTAAAGCAAACCATCATGCTGTATGGATGCAGGGTACAATCCTTTAGGAAAACAGTGAAGCTGTGAAACCTAAGGAAATATCTTGGCTCAGTTTAAATCTCTTTTGAAAATGATCTTTTCAACAATCACAAAATAATTTCAAAATAGTTAGTGTCGATAAGCACAGAAAATCTGCCACTCGGGCACAAATACCACAGTATAACAAGTAAAAAGACAAGTAAATATGCAAGATGAGCACATAAAAGTTTGCCCCTCGGGCAATATCTCAAAACAGTACCAGCCTCACGGGCTCAATATCAATCGCTCAGAATAGTATCATCCCTTCGGGCTCAGTGTCAGTCACTCAGCATAGCATCAGCCCCTCGGGCTCACTCTCAGATCATATGGGTGCCCGCGCTCACTGTGGGTGTGCAGACTCCGGAGGGGCCCCTTACGGCCCAAGCGCTACATCAACATAAGGCCTGAAAGTCTTCTCACATAACTCATAAGGACTGAAAGTCTTCTCACATCACTCACAAGGCCTGAAAGCCTCCTCACATCACTTACAAGGCCTGAAAGCCTCCTCACATCATTCACAAGGAAAGAAAGCCTCCTCAAATCATTCACAAGGCCTGAAAGCCTCCTCACGTCACTCAAGCCACCTCATGGCATATAAATGTATCTCAGGCCGTCGGCCTCATATCACTCAGCATATCCTCACATATGGCCCTCGGCCTCACTCAGTCCGAGAATTATCACAAACCCCTTGGGCATTTGGAAAATAGTAGTTGTCAGCCCAAATATCATTTAGAAATATCATTTAAGTTCAAATCTGAGTAAAATTCACTGAGTTTGTAAAACAGTAGATATCAACAGGACCGAGTTCAAATAATACGTCAAAACAGTGAGGAAACAGTGATAAAATCCCAAAAGGGTTCAAATGATTGGCACAAAGCCCAAATATGGCAATCAGCCCAACTCATGATAATAACAAATAAGTTTCAGTCAAATACGCGGAAAATCACTAATCGGCACGGACCAAGTCACAATCCCCAATGGTGCTCTACCCCTCGCGCGCTATCCGACGTGCAAGTCACCTCAATACAGCACTACGATGTGCAAATCCGGGGTTTCAAACCCTTAGGATATAATTTACAATCATTACTCACCTCGAATCGGTGAAATCTCTAGCTCGCGACGCCTTTGCTCCTCAAATCGGCCTACACGTGCGTCGAATCTATCCAAAAACAAAGTGAATACATCACAATATTCTAAGGGAACAAAGCCCAAGTGAAAAAAAACGATAACGGGCACAAATCCCGAAATTACCAAAACCCGAGCCCACTTATCGAAACTCAGAAATTTTTACATCAACAGATTCCTTACCTCGCCACAAGTTCATACATATCAAAATCACAAGAATCGGAGTTCAATTGACCCCTCAAATCCCTAATCTTAGCTCTCTTAAGCTCAAGCCCTAACCTCCATTTTTAGTCCATGATTTCTTAGATTTCCAACCTTAATTCATGTAATAATACCATAGGATTGTGTTTTAGGTCCAAGAATCCTTACCTTATCGAAGCTCCTTGGAATCCCTCTTCAAAATCGCCCACGATTCTCCAAGTTCGAAGTTAGAAATGAGAAACCCTTAAAAATTCGCAAAGAAGACCAATTAAATATTTTGCGCAGTCATTACCGCTTATGCGGTCACAATTTCGCTTCTGCGATTACCGCTTCTGCGGTTCCTCCCTCCGCTTCTACAAAAAATCACTTAACACCCCAGGCCACATCTGCGGTCTAAAAGTTGCATCTGCGACTCCGCAGATGCGGTCCCTACTTTGCATCTGCGGTCCATCCTAGCAATCCCCTTTTCCGCTCCTGCGACTTCCACGCCGCATATGCGATACCGCTTCTGCGGTTCCAATTTTGCAGAAGCGGAAATACCAGAAGCAGCAAACTTGCAATTTGCACAAGTCCAAAACTCATCCCGATAGCCATCTGAAATCACCCTGAGGCCCCCGGGACCTCAACCAAAAGTGTCAACCCATCCTAAAACATCATCCAAACTTGCTCCAATCATCAAAACACGTCAAAAAACACCAAAATCCTCAAATTACATCGGATTCAAGCCTAAGTTCTTCTAAAACTTCCGAAACACGCATTCGATGAAAAACCCAACCAAACGACGTCCGAATGACCTGAAACTTTACACACACATCCTAAATTACTTATTGAAGCTATAGCAACTCTCGGAATTCCCTTCCGACCCTCTAATCAAAATCTCATCTATCAACCGGAATTCGCCAAAATACTAACTTTGCCAATTCAAGCCTAATTCTACATCGAACCTCTAAAATCACTTCCGATCACACTCCTAAGTCAAAAATCATCTAACAGAGCTAACCAAATCATAAAAACTCCGATTCAAGCTCATATACAAATAAGTCAAATCTCGGTCAAACTTTTCAATTTCAAAGCTTTCAACTGAAACTGTTCTTTTAAATTCATTCCAAACCTTCCTGAAAACCAAAACCAATGGTCTACATTAGTCAAAATACATAACATGGACAAGTAATGCCTTAGAACTGGCGATCAAAGTGCAAAAGTTCAAAATGACCGATCAGGTCGTTACAAGAACTCAACAAGTATTCAAGGTTTCTCTTCGATCAACCTCGAATACTGGGTGGCATCCCCCCGGGGAGATCACCTTTTCGAAGAAGTCAAGATAAGCCAAAAAGGGTCTCGATAGGAAAATGATGTATCGGGCAAAACGGTCGAATGAATTGTGTCTACATAGAATAATTGAACCCTTGACGGTGAAAACATGTATACTTGTGCCAAGTAATCAAAGGAGTATCTTTTACCACCATAAATGCTTCGCGCTTCAAAGAAATTTGCTATCTCTACAATAAACGGCTCTAGGGCCTTAAATTCCCCGAACACTCGGGGGCTGATGTCAAAAACTCGAAGCGGTAAGACCTCCGGGTCAAAAACTTCAAACTCGTAAGCCTTCAACAAGGCAATACCAAAGTTTACAAAGAACGGCTCCAGAGCCAAAAAAGCGCTCGATGTCTTGGGGACTGTCACCAACTGTCACCCATCGAGCTATCAAAAACTCGAGGCCAAAAGGCCCCGTACGGGCAACCTCGAGCTCATAAGACCTCCAAAAGGCAACACCAAAACTATAAGACCTCAAGAAATGCATGAATTATACTTATACCAAGTAACCTATCTATAAGACCTCAAGCAAGGCATGAATTATACTTGTACCAAGTGACCTATATGTAAGACCTCAAGTAAGGCATGTTCAAATTTATAAGACCTTACAAAAGGCATAATCCCGATATTAAAGTTAAGGCTATATATTCGAACTTGTAAGACACTTAAAAAGGCATACCATCGATATAGACGCCGAAGCTACTTCACTCGGGGACTAAAAGGCTATGGCCAAATACAATGACTAGAGTCAAAAAGCTATACCAGCCAAACTAACGCAACTCGGGGAAGCCCGACCGTCGCCATAAAATCACAGGCCTTCAATTAATTCGAAAATACTTTGAAAAGAACCGGTTAATTAGGCTACCCTCGACATAAGCAAAAGAGCTTTGATCATGTCAGCTCCAACATAATAGGCTTCGAAACAATTTAGCCATCGAGCAAAACCTCCCAAGGTGCTCATTTATCGCTACATAACGGCTCACAATCGAGGTTCTTATCGAACCATCAAAGAGTTGGGCGAATACAAAAACTTAAAAAAGACTTTAACGAGGGAAAATAAAGCCTACATTAGAGGTCATACCAATCGAACGCGTAAGAGCCACTATCGCCAACTTAAATTAAGGATCGTACCGACCCAACACTTAAGATCCACTGTCGCTAGCTTAAATTAAGGGTCGTACTGACCCAATGCATAAGAGTCACTATCTCCAGCTTAAATTAAGGGCCGCGCCATCCCAACGCGTAAGAGCCACTACCGCCAACTTAAATTAAGGGTCGTACCGACCCAGCGCATAAGAGCCACTGTCGCCAACTTAAGTTAAAGGCGTACCGACCCAATGCATAAAAGCCTAAGCGCCAACCCATATTAAAAGTCGTGTCGACCAAATGCGTAAGAGCCTACGGGCCAGCCTAACAAGCCTCAGGTCCAATTCATCTGGCTAACCATTAACAAACGTCGAAATACAAGACAAAGAAAGACACAAACAAGCAAAGGGAAATGCATGAAAAATGAAACCGAAAGGCTTCCTTATATATGTATGTGTGAAATAATGCAAGGCTACATTTGCAATGCTCTCTGAGATCCCTATACATAGAATCAGAAAAGAATAGCCTATTCTACTTTCTCCTCGGGGATTGCGGCCTCGTCGGCCTCTCCCTCATTATCTTCGGCATCAGATATGAGGAAATTGGCTTCATATTCATCCCCATTGGCTTGCTCAATCTCTTCCGAGAGATCAAACCCCTTGGCATGGATTTCCTCGAGGGTTTCCCTCAAGGATTTACACCGGGAATACTTATTTCTTCTGCCTTCCCAATAGGAAGCCCCTCTCAACTTAACTCGAGCATCAACAACGACTTTTGAATAGATGGCCACTTTCCTGTTCAGCCTTAGCCCGAATCTCTTCAGCTTTAGCCCGGGCGTCCACGACCTCGGCCATTATATCTAAAAGGTCAGACTCGAGCCTTGCAATCCTGCTCGTCTGGATCGAGCTATTTTCACGGGCGTTCTGGAGTTGTACCTCGAGGGCAAAAGCCTTAGCCAAAGCATTCTTCTTGGCCGCAATATGGGCATCTATCTGAGCCCTTAGCTCGTTGCACTCATACTTGGCCTGGCCAACCTCGCCCCAAAGGCATTCCAGATCCTCTATCTTGCTATACAACTGAAGTATCAAAATATTAATCTCTGAGGATAGAAGAAGAAACATCCATTCCCTCGGAGCAAAGGTTACCTGTTTCTCGAGGTAGCTTTCGTAGTTCAGGCTTCGATTCGCCTCGTACCGTAGGTGCCTCAATTCTTTTCCCCTTTAGTCACAAAGAAGCCTGAGGGATATCTCCCCATCCAAGGCTTTCCTCAACCTGGCTTCACAGTAGAGCATCTCAAACTTGAGCTTGTCAAAGGCCTATGAAAAAGAAGCTCGATAAGAAAACGAGAATGTAAAATCAAAAAACCAACAAAGTCAACTAAAGCTCACCACAGAACAAAGCCACTGAGCCTCCTCAAACGTTGAGTGTATATCTACTGTCCTGGTCTCACCGGCCATAGTTGAACCGATCTCGGTGGGGACATGGTCGCTTAAGACCCCGCTTGATTTAGGAAGCCCCTGGTCTCGATCATCTCTCAAAGTACCTTCGACAGGAGGTGAAAACGGCGGCAAAAAACCCGTATCCCTCAAAGTACCTTCGACAAGAGATAAGGACAAAGGCAGAATACTTGAATCCCTAGAAGTACCTTCGACGGGAAAAGAAGACAGCGGCAAAGGAGGATCCATTCATCTAAGGCTAGAAGCCTCGGGTGCTGCAAGCTCGGCCGATACATCTCCTTTGAGCCTCCGAGTAGGGCTTGCCTCGCTATGAGCATCTTTGTTATTCAAAGATTCCTTCTGTTTGTTATCATTCCTCGGCCCCGAAGCCAACGATCATTCTTCCTCTCCAAGGGGGAACAGTCTCATCTCAAAAAATTCTCCAATACATGCGGTGACAGAGTTAATACACATAAAAGAAAGTACCTTTCAAAGAAAATGGGCTACACAGCACGTACCGTGGTGTTTAGCCTCCCATCTACCTTTGGACAGATCTCGCCACTTACACTCATCGTAAGTTAAGCAAACTGCCAGTTTTCGAGTCCAATCCGCCAGGTCGAGGACCTCATATGACAACCGTGGGATCGCTGTAGAGAAGGAAAGGAAGACATCTTTTGTAGAGTTTTCCTCCACCATGAACAAAAAAATAAAAACACAAGTGTACCACTTACGTGTGAAATTCCATTTCTCAGAAAATGGAAGGAACTCTGTAGGGATAATATCGATGGTTCGCACTCGGAAAAATTGACTTATCTACCCTCGGTCCCTGTCTTCTTCATTGCTGGAAATAAAGGGTCGGGTGGATCAACGTCATAAAGTAATCAAGACTCGGTAATGCAAGGGCCGGTACAATCTGATAAGATGGCCGATGGTGAACTCGAGCCCCGCTTTATCCGCAATGTACCTTATTATCAACACTATCCTCAAAAATGACGGGTGAACCTGTGCCAGGATAACCTGATATCTCCTACAAAACTCGAGCACGGACCTATCGAGAGGGCCCAGTTTAAAGGGGTAACTGTATACATTCAAAAACCCCTCGACATAGGCCATGATGCTCTCTTCCGGGGAAGGCACCTGCAATACCGCCTTTTCTCTCCACCCGCAGTCTTTCCTAAGAGGTGCTCTTCCCTATTGATAAGACAAACCTCGATGCATGCTCTCAATGGACCTGAACATTGGCAAGTCTCTCTAACGTAAATTCCCTCCTCAAGACAAAGAACCTCGAAGTTAGCTCACCGGACATCGACGGTGTACCACCGACTGAGCGCGAAGCAGAGGCAGAACTCTCCTCTTATTGGTGAATAGATTTGGACATAGTAGCCATGGCTATGGTAAAATAAGAAAGAGAAGATGAACACTTCGGTGAAAGCTTTGAGTTGAAAAGGTAAAAGAACTGGCGCAAGGAAGAAGGGCTCTATAAAAAGGATAGGTACTCAAAAGTAGAGGAATCCTCAGATAAGAAGAAAGAATATACATATGTAGAGCAAGCGACGATTGTTCACCTATCCTAAAAGCCAATTAATTCTGACCATGTCAGTGCCACTTTTTGGGGAAGTCTACCGGTGGGACCACCCCGATCACTTTGCAACTGTGCCATACGAATGACGCCGTCATACAGCGCTCAAGGGTCAAGATTCCGATACCAATCTAGCCTCGAGATGGTTCCCGATCTCAAAGATCTCTATCATTATAACTATAGTCTCTAAGGAGCCATCAATATCAATCTAACCCTCGGGATGGTGCCCGATCTCGAGGATCTCTGTCAAAATGAAAATAAGCTCTAAGGGGCTATCAATATCGGTCAAGCCTCGAGATGGTGCCCAATCTCAATGATCTCTGCCACTAAAAAAAGGCCCTAGAAGAGCTAACAGTCTAGCCTCGAGATGGTGCCCGATCTCGAGGATCTCGGTTACTCTGAGTATATGCTCTAAAAGAGCCGACATCAAGATTTAATAGACTAGCTTTACATAAGCACTGAAAAATAAATTTGAAGACTTAGAATAAAAGGATCTCTTTGCATTCTCAAAAATTCATTTACAAAATATGTCTTTACAAAACTCCCCTGAGGAGCCTATAAACAAAAGAAAGAAAAGAAGAAGCAGAAAGGATGGCGTGAGACTATTCCTCACCCTAGCTACCATTTTAATCACTTCCAGAGTCCTTATCTGAAGTACTTGAAGGCGCTGATCTCTCTTCCAACATTCTAGCTTTCTCAATCTCAACAGAGAGATCGACACCTTCGGCGTTTTATTCCTCGAGGGCCTGCCTCCAAGCTCATAGATGAGCGTAAGCAATGGCCCGAGCCAACTTCTGCTTGGCCTTCTCGGATATCTCCCTGGCTCAAGCATTTGTAGTGGCGATATCTATCTTATATGAGGACGCATCTTCATCGTCTCTGGCCTTGGCTGCAGATAGTGCAATGACCTCCTTTTGAGCACTTCGAAGAAGACCCTGGGTCGAGGCTAACTCTCCCCGTAAAAGGTCTATCTCTAAGGTCACAATCTCATTCTACCTCTTTAGCTCGAGGATCTCTACATCTTTGGTTGCAACCTCTCCCTGAAGTTGCCCCACCAGGACATCCATTTGCCCAATCTGCAAAGGCAAGACAAGATCATAAGCATAAAGTTATACGAATAAAATTATGAGCGCATGAGTGCCGTGTTACCTGCTCAGCAAAACTAGTCCTTTCCTAGTGCACCCCCTCCAGGCTTGCCCGAAGCTCCAACCCCTCTTCCTTTCAAGTGGAGGAAGCCTCTTATTTGTTTAGCTTTGAGGTGAGCTTCTCGAGTTCCTTCTCACGACGTGAAGGCTAGTCTTGGAGCTTAGATAAGGCATGGTCATACAAATTCTTGACCTATAACAAAGGCAGAAAAGTTAAGAAGACAAGAAAAAAACTTGAAGCGCAAATGGACTGTCGAGTATATTACCTGCTGTTGAAGCTTCTCGGCCTCCTCAAGAGCAACGGGGGCATCAAAGTCTATGTCCACATCGATATTGATGAAGTAGTGCTAGAGCATATCTTCTTCTCCATGGGAGGCCCCCACACTGGCGGTACCCGCATCTTGGGCATCCTTAATTTCCCCTGGAGAAAATGAAGGGCCCAATTTAAAGCCACCCAGGGTATAAATTTCTGTAAGGGTTTCGTCTCGACCCTGAGAAACTTCGGGTTCAGGCCCTCTGTAATCACCAACTGAGGTTTCATCGGTACGGACCATACCATGTCCGACTTGAGGCTCGGGGACTGCACCCAAACCCTCTTTGAGGGTCTCTCCAGTACGAATTTGGTCTGCCTTGACCACTACCGACCTAGCGGCCTTCTGACCAATAACTTGCAGAGCATCAACACTCTGTCTTGTCCTTTGTACTAAAGGGTGATCATCATCATCATCACCTTCGTCTTCAGTATGGGGACTTGCCACAACAACTGAAGTCAAGACCGTGGCATCTGTCCGAAGCTTGCGAACTTTGGGTTTTCTGATTTAGGAGACTCGGCCGATGCCTCCTTCTTCCTTTTCTTACCCTTGCCGGGCTTTGAGGTCCCTTTTTCACCAGGAGGAGCCGGCCTCATTGACACACCTACCCCGAGGCCTACACGAGTATGACATATCAAACTCACAGCCACAAAGAATACTCATAAGAAATTTGGCAGCGACAGTAAGAAGTGTTTACCATGGTTCTTAGCCTGCCACCGCGTCTTGGCCAAATCACGCCAAGCATGCCCACTGTAAGGAAAGGCAGAGTCTAGCTGTCTGATCAAGCCCAAAAGGTTCTGAACCGCGACGGGGTACCAAACGGTGGCTGCATAGTCAAAAGAAGGTCATTTTAGAAGGGGAAAGAAGGGGCAATAAAATGAACTCGGAGTAAGGACACTTACGTTGCATATTCTATTCCTCCGGAAATGGCATCCTATCAGCTGGGATAATGTCCGATGTCCTTACTCTGACAAACTGGCTCATCCACCCCCGGTCCTTATCCTCATCGATGCTCAAAAAGAACGTCTTCACAGATCGAGGATGAAGCTTGATCAAACCTCGGTAGAGACGAGAACTGTACAACCTGACCAAGTGATTGAGGGTGAAGGTTATTCCCTCGACCTGATTGGAGAAATATTGGAGCATATAAACGATCCTCCAAAAAGAAGGATAGATTTGACCGAGTGTCACTCGATACTCACGGCAAACATCAAAAATCACCGGATCTATCTTCGGGGAAGAAGGATCTACGGGACCTAGAGTGAATGGATATGAATATACGCTGAGGAAGCCAGCTTTGTAGTCTACTATGCTTTCCTCAGTCTTGGGGATCTCTACTTCAACTGCTGCCCCCCATCGGCAATCTTTCTTTACTCTCTGCGTATCATTCACCACGCTGATGTACCGAGACACGGGCTCGCATTGGCCCGGGGTAGAAGGGGGATTTTCGATGGCAAGGTCAGAAACTGTATCAAAGTGGTCGGGGGGGTACATTGCTCAATGATCGGAGGTATTTTTGGTTTGCCCTTGGACGGGCATGATGAGGAAGTGGTACCCTCTTTCTGAGGTACTGTTCTAGAGGTTCTAGCCATAATTATAAAAAAGGTTTCTAAGGAAGAGTATGAAGAAGTAAGCATAGGAAGAAGATGGATGCAGGAAGTTGTGAGATTAACCCTAAAAACTTGATGTTGTAAAAGTGTGAATGGCAAACAAATTGAAGTATTTATAGAAGCCATTTGGGCGATGTTTGAGGAGAGGAAAGGTCATACCAATGACAGTTCGTGGTCTTCTCGATAATTGTATTAATAGCGACCTCTGCGCAGCCTTTGAGTCATGGCATTTAATGCTCTGATGAACTGACGTCATAATGGAAGTATCGAAGAAGCAAGAATTCAAGACTATTTCTTATTATTTTACTCTAAGAAACCGCGGGGACTGTCACACCTCCTTTTTCTGCTACACCCGCAACGGCATAAAGGGGTTTTTCCACTTAAAGGACAATCGGAAAGGGATTTGATTATTTAAGATTTCAGAGTCGCCACTTGGGAGAGTAATGGTGTCCCAAGTCACCGATTGAATCCCGAACCGAGGAAATGATGACTCTGTTAACAGTCCGTGAATCAGAAATCCGAGTAAGGAATTCTGTTAACCCGGGAGAAGGTGTTAGGCATTCCCGAATTTCGTGGTTCTAGCACGGTCGCTCAACTGTTGTATTTGATTTTATTTGATTTCAAAACATGTTCTAACCTATGTACCTTTTATTAATAACCCGCTTTTATTTTATTTTTAATAAGAATTGCAACATCGTGAAAATGCGTCTCGAACCACGTCGCACCAGTGCACCCGTGATTGTCAACACATTTCAACTTCGTTGAGATTTGGTTTTGGGTCACATAAATGTGCACCCATATTTAGGAAGGTAATATTATTAAAATACGCGCCTAAAGCAACTACGCGTTTATTATCTTTGGGGAAGACCGTGATATTCGCTAAACGGTCCGCCCGAACTCTAAGTATTTTTATATAGCATTTATTGAGGGTTGTGGGACAATCATTAGGCAGATTCTTATATGGCTGGGCCCAAGTGACACTTATTTGATTTATTTGGGCCTGGTCGTTGAGCCCAGTAGCTCAAACCTTTATTGAATTAACAATAAATGGGCCTAGTACTAATTTTAGTCACACTGAAGTATTTATTCAGGGCCCAAACAGTCCAGACCTTGAGAATGCCAACTAAAATCAGAATTTTAATTTTTGATTGTACACAAATATGGTATCAAATATTAGGTTTCAGATCCATGTATTAACTAGAATTTAACCACTTGTTAATCTATAAACCAATACAAGTAATTGGAGGAAATGATAATCAAGTCAGGACTATTAGCAATTAAATGGAATCAGCGCCTGAAACGAATTTAACACTTATGATTTTAATGGTCACGTTTTGATGAATACAGTACATATACTACCTTTTGAATCAATTTTGAATTGTGTACTGACTTATCAAACTTTACAACTAAACAACATCTAAAATTTAAACTATGCTAAGCTAATATTTTCTGATGACTGATAGCAAATCTAATAACCTACATAGTCCAACTATCAATTACAAAAAAAAAAAAAAATTCAATTCAATTTTTCACATTCATAGTATCCTTTAAAATAAAAATCAAAGCAAGACATTAAGCTATTATGTACTAAACTACTACTAGGCTAAAATCAACAAGTTAAACATCTAAAATAGTCTCAAGTAGTCCAGCAATAGTCCAAACAATCCTATTAAGTACAAATGATAATTTAACCTAAACTACATTTTACATGATATAAAAATACATAGAGAATCATTCATTCACTTCATTTCATGTCCATAAGCATGGGAGTTTACAGGATGTGTACCTGGAATTGAGATAAAATGAAGAAGAAAGTGAGATCAGCTGTAACAATGATCAATCAGCAAAGGTAAACCAGCAGTAATACAGCCATTTTTTATCCCAGAAATGGCTCAGTAGTTCCAGAAATATTTTAAATCAAATGAGACTGATATATCAACCTCAAAACAGCATCAAAATACTCAGAAATTACCACAGGAAAGCAAAACACTCAAATTAATGACCACAGTTGACTCGAATCTCCCAAATCTACTGCCTAGATGACTCGAACTGTCTTCAATCCTCAAATATTGAACAAAACACAAGGAAATTCAAGTAGTTTTCATCCTATATGAGCTAGAGAATTGAATTAAATGATCAAATCTGAAAAATGACCTAAGTAACACTAATGTAACAGTAAATTTTTTTGGGATTTTTCTATTAGATTTCTTTTTTATTTTTTTGGATTTTTGAAGGTTTGAATTTCAAAATCAGATCTGAATCTAGAGGGGGAGCTTTTGGGGGGGAATTTTTGGAGGCTGAAAACTTCTTAAACAAGGCAGGTTAATGCCCTTTTATAGACACAAAATGAGGGAGTTTCAGATTTTTAACTTTATTAATTAGTCCTTTTTATTTCTTTTTAACCCTCTATTTTCTGACTTGTTACTCAAGTAACTACCTAAAAATCACTGAAATTATACTTGTACCCCGTCTAGAGGGTTCTAGAGGATTCTTTTGCCTATGCAATGCCTATACTACCCTTGCCTTTGTTTTGAATTTACCATTTCTAATAAACCTACCCTTTTCCATGCCCAAATTACCCTTAAAACCCTCTTGAAATTACTAACTATGAAAATTGATCCCTTTTTTTACCTAAGTTAAAACTCTAACTATAGTTAAACTAACTACTCTAATTTTAGCTATAACCAAGCCAACCTAAACTAATCTTAACAAACTGATTAAAGCTAGATACTAAATTGAAGAAGTACTAATTACAATAATAAGGGAATAATAACGATCAGATTAAGACTAAACAAAAACAAAATTGATTAAGGACTTATCAAAACAAAGGCTTAAACTAATAATCACAACTAAAATCAGAAATTAGAATAGATTAGAAACATCAATCAGAACCCTAACACATAATCAAAATTGGCAAAATCAAAACGAAAAATTAACCTACAAATTAAACCACAGCATCAATTCAACAAGAAATGATTGAACAAAGAAGAACTAAACTATGAGCACTTGAATAAAACTGTACCTAAACTAATGACAAAATTGCAAAAACAGTTTCATGTTATCAACTAATCATGGAGCAAGAACAGGTAAGGAATTATTTCAAAACAACACGAAAAACAAGAAAAATAGAAACAAAAATCGAAGAAAACTCACTAATTTTTTGAGCATGCAATTTTGACTTTTGGAATCAATTTTTTAATTAATGTCATAAGTTTATTAAAACTTATAACATTAATTAGAAAATCGATTCGAATTCTGAAACTCCAAAATAAGCCAAGACTTGAAAAAACCCTAGATTCAAAATTCCTTCAGTTCAACGGGGTTTGAAGGGATTTGGTTAAGGATTAGGGGTGAGGGAGGTGAAAGGATTGTAGGGTTAAAATTTGGGGTCGTTTGGAGGGGTGGCGCCGCCACCAGAGCCCAAAGGCGGCGGCTAGGGTTTCAAATATTTGGGACGATTGGCTGGGATTTGGAGGAAACCAATGCCAGATCCATGGTGAGGAAGGTAAGAAGAATGGGTGGTGTAAGTTTGGGAGGATTTGGACGAAGTGGAGTTTTGGCCAAAATTTCGATTTGAAATTCAAGCAGATTGGTAACGATTTGAGGGATGGGGTCTTGGGGGTTAGAAAGAGGAAGGAAAAGGGATTCTGGGGTGTGTTTTTGAGGTTGATTGGAGCTTCGCTGCCGCCGGCAGCGATTTCCGGCCGGCGGCGGACGGCAGAGATGTGGTGGGGCACGGCAGAGGTAGGGTGGGCTGTCACCGGCGTTACAGGGGGGTTGGTACGAGGAAGAGGGGTATATATTTTATGTTTAATTAATTTTTTTGGACAGTTTTATTAAAAGGCTTGGATTCACTTGTGGCCGTTGGATTAAAAGGAATTGATGGCCATGATTTACTGACGCCAAACAGTGTCGTTTTAAGAGGTCAGGGCTGGACCGGGTGGGTTGGTTCGAATTGGGCTTGGGCATGGTGTGGGTAAATGACTTGGGCCAGGACAAAATTCATTAAAAAGGGGCCCCATTCAGGGCAGCCCTTTCTTTTGTTTTTCAATTCTTTTAATTATTTCTCTCTTTTATTCTTTTTTCTTTTTTGTATTTTATGTATTTTGTAAAAAACTAAAATTAAACCTAAATTACTTTCCAACTAAATTAATTAATTTCTAAAATTGTTTAAAAACTATTTTCATGATAAATTCACAATTAAAACAATTAAAATGCAAAAGTGAACTATTTTTTATCATTTTCTTTATATGTGAACAATTTTAACTACTAATTGACACTAAAATATGAAATTAAACCTAAATGCCCATGCATATTTTTTGTATTTTCATATGAATTAAAATGCACAAATAAAATGCAACAATTACCAAAAATGCCACAAAATTCACAAAAATTATAAAATACTAAAGAAATTATTTTGTTTGAAATTTTGGGAATTATTGCTTAGGGCAAAAATCACGTGCTCACAGCTGTCCCTCTTTGTCCGGAAACATGAAGAGTTTTCGTGCAAAGACAAGTGAGCGGAAACGAGCGATTTTTGCCCGTTCACATATTCCGTGTGAAGCATTTCGAAAAATTTGACCGCACCCTGCTTCGGAGGTTGTCTACATATCCTGGGCTAAACAGGAATCAGGTCAGTGTAGTTCGGAAGTGTCTAGTAGCTAGGACTACCAGGAGCTGTGATTTCACTGTTGTTGCTGCTGTTACTGCTCGCTGACCTCCTTATTACACCGTGTCAAAAAATAAAAAGAAGCTAGCCTAAGCTATGATGTATGAGTTACAAAAATCTTATCTATGTCTTCAAACTTGCTCTTGTGTTGCCTTGAACTTGTATCTTGTGTTCTTCCGATGGGATTCTTGTTGTTGCCTTGACTTGTGATTGGCGATATTTTGCCATTCCTCTAAGTGATGCTTGATTGCTGCAATTTGAAATATGTGCCCATTTTTTAGGCGGGCTCTTGGTTGCTGACGCTTGAAAAGTATTCCCTTGTTCTCCAGGTGGGCTCCTGACTGTGATGCTTGAAAAGTATTCCCTTGCTCTCCAGGTGGGCTCCTGATTGCGATGCTTGAAAAGTATTCCTTTGTTCTCCAGGTGGGCTCCTGCTGGCAACAAAATAGGCAAACAAAGAAAATTTTCTGTCCCAGTTTAGTGATTGGGCATATCATGTTATCAAATATCAAAATTAAAAGCTAAAATTTGGATTGTATTTCCTTTATTTTCCAGGTGGGCGCCTGACTGCTGAAACTTGAAATGGATTCCCTTGTTCTCCAGGTGGGCTCCTGATTGCTGAATTTGAAAAGTATTCCCTTGTTCTTCAGGTGGGTTCCTGCTTGCAGAACTTGAAAAATATTCCCTTGTTCTCCAGGTGGGCTCCTGATTGCTGAATTTGAAAAGTATTCCCTTGTTCTCCAGGTGGGCTCCTAATTGCAACAAAACAGACAAAACAAAGAAAAATTTCTGCCCCAGTTTGGTAGCTGGGTACAACATGTTATCAAATATTAAAACTAACAATTAAAATTGAATTTTACTTCCTTTGTTCTCCAGGTGGGTGCCTGACTACTGAAACTTTGAAATGTATTCCCTTGTTCTCCAGGTGGGCTCCTGATTGCTGAATTTGAAATGTATTCCTTTGTTCTCCAGGTGGGCTCCTAACTGCGATGCTTGAAAAGTATTCCCTTGTTCTCCAGGTGGGCTCCTGCTTGCTGAATTTGAAAAGTATTCCCTTGTTCTCCAGGTGGGCTCCTGCTTGCTGAATTTGAAAAGTATTCCGTTGTTCTCCAGGTGGGCTCCTGATTGCAACAAAACAGACAAACAAAGAAAATTTTCTACCCCAGTTTGATGGCTGGGCACATGGGTGAGTGTTAAACTGAATTATTTTACCAACTATTATCAGAATTTGAAAGCTAAGTCCTATTATCCAAAGAAGTCCTGACAACTCCTAACAGTTACTATCTCTTCTAAAGGTGTTACTCACACTATATTTGTTATCGAAAGGTCTTAAACTACTTCCCATTATCTAGGAAGGTCCTGATAACTTCTATTACGACTTTCACTATATCTTGTTATCTAAACAGACCTTAAAACTATGTCCCATTATCCAGGAGGGTCCTGAAAATTCTTAATTGAAACCTATTTTAAACATGCAAACTTTGAAACAAACTTATATTCCTTTGGGGTATATTTATGCTAAGTTTATGCTTCTCATGATTGTTTTGAAATTGAAACTAATTCCCATTTTCCAGGAGGGTCCTGACAACTTCCAATCATACCTGTTTGGGTGTTGCCTTTCCTTATGGAAGGTTTCTCCGAAACTTCTGCCCCTGTTTCAATCAAAGAAAAATCTTGTCAGTTTAAAATGTGGTTAGCTGCTGGCATTCTTGTTGGGTATATTCCTTCTTCCGGCTTTGCTCCAACTTGTTTTCCTGGACTTGCTTTAAAATGCCTCGACTTCCTGACTGACTTTCAACCCTCTAACTTTGATGACCCAAATGTTGTATCCAGTATTGCCTTTTTGTGTTTCTGACCCTTCTTGTGAAACTTTGATCCTCCCTCACAATTATCTAATTATTCCACTGATGGGATTTCCATTGATCCTTCATGCTTTACTTTCTTTTGATATGTTCCAACCTTGTTATGCCATACAACTGGGAAGCTGGTAGTTAGCCTTGACATCCTTCTTTTGTTTTTGAATAGAACTGACACTGAAACATCTTATAGACAGGCTTCAAGAGAATGAAATGCAATGACCTCGAAGGTTAAGGATAGAAAGACTCTGAAAATGGATTTGTAATGAAGATAAAAAGGATAGGACTTATCTGAGTAGAACGGCTGGTACCCTTGATTGTGCCATGCATTTTGGATTAACCAGCCTAGTCTGTCCAACCAATCAACTTTCAATTACCACATTTGTTGTTCCATACTTTCATAACCTGACTTTCACCAAAACCCAAACCTTGCTTGTCTTGCCATGTTGTGAGCATCTTTCAATCACGGACTTGTTTCATTTGCCCCTCTGAAAACTCACCTTCACTTTACGGTGCCCGTGAGGGTTTTCACCAATAAAACTCTCTCATTTTTATCATTTTCATTCTGGTACCAGAGTGTTGCCCCAACATGAATCACTTTACATGCTTGTATTGGCATTTCTTGAAGATTGATCGGAAGGTCTTTCTTTGGACCGTAATGTGGCTTTTGGATGGGTTTTAGAAAGAAGGGTATAGAGGCTCAAAATATTTCAATATGGGTTCAAAATTATAACTTTCGGAATCAGACTTCTCACAACAATCACAACTTCTGCCCCAGTTTCTTTCTTGGGGATTTTTGGACTTTTATTTTGTTGTGACTGAACCTCAGAGAGGCTGCCTACGTACCCTTTCGGGATCAAGTCAAACGTAGTTCAAGTCATAGAGATTACTTTGTTGTTGTGACTTTTCTTTCTTCCACTTTCTTTTCATTCTTTTCTTTTCCTTCTCTTCTCCTTTCTTTTCTTTTTTTTTTTGCTTTTTCTTTTCTTTTCTCTTCTTTTCTGTTCTTTCTTTTTCTTTTCTCTTTTTGCTTTTTCTTCTTTTTCTTTTCTTTTCTTTTCTTTTCCTTTCTTTTATTTTTCGTTGTTTTTCTCTTTTTTCTTTTTCTTCTTTTTCTTTTCTTTTCTTTTTCTTTTCCTTTCTTTTCTTTTTCGCTATTTTTCTCTTATTTCTCCATTTACTTTCCCTGCTCGGGTCTTTGAGTTTTGTTATTGATTTCGAAAGAGGGATACGAAAGAAAATAGAATAAGGCTCAAAGGGATAACAAAGGATAAAGTGTTTGGATAGCAGAACAAAATGCCTTCGTCATTTCAATCTCAAAACATGCCAAATACAATTAGGTACATTAAGATAAAGAAATCATACATAGTATCGCTTGACTGCATCAGAGTTGATAGCCATTTCTACACATTTCCCTTCCACATCTGTTAGATACAATGCACCATTGGACAACACTCGGGTTACAACAAATGGCCCCTGCCAGTTGGGGGCGAACTTTCCTTTTGCTTCAGCCCAATGAGGTAAGATACGCCTCAACACCAATTGCCCTACTTCAAACTTCCGCGGACGCACTTTCTTGTTATATGCTCTTGCCATTCTCTGTTGGTATAACTGTCCATGACATACTGCTGCCAATCTCTTTTCATCAATCAAGCTCAATTGTTCCAAACGGGCTTTGACCCACTCATCATCATCAATTTCCGCCTCCGCAATAATCCGAAGGGATGGTATTTCAACTTCTGCAGGTATCACTGCCTCCGTACCGTACACCAATGAATAAGGAGTCGCCCCTACCGAAGTGCGAACAGTAGTGCGATATCCTAGCAAAGCAAAAGGTAATTTCTCATGCCACTGCCTGGATCCTTCCACTATTTTCCGAAGTATTTTCTTGATGTTTTTATTAGCTGCCTCGACTGCTCCATTCGCCTTAGGACGATATGGGGTAGAATTGCGGTGCGTGATCTTAAACTGCTGACATGTTTCCGCCATCAGATGACTGTTGAGATTGGCACCATTGTCTGTGATAATCACCTTCGGAATTCCGAATCGACAAATGATATTTGAATGCACAAAATCGACCACTGCCTTCTTGGTCACTGATTTGAAAGTTTTCGCCTCAACCCACTTAGTGAAGTAATCAATGGCTACTAGAATAAACCTGTGCCCATTAGACGCTGCTGGCTCGATTGGCCCAATGACATCCATCCCCCAAGCAACGAAGGGCCATGGTGCCGACATTGTGTGCAATTCAGATGGTGGAGAATGAATCAAATCTCCATGTACTTGGCACTGATGACACTTGCGTACGAAACTGATACAATCTCGTTCCATAGTGAGCCAATAATATCCTGCTCGAAGAATCTTCTTGGCCAATACATATCCACTCATATGAGGTCCACAAACTCCTGCATGTACCTCGATCATGATAGCTGTAGCCTGTGTAGCATCCATGCACCTCAATAAACCAAGATCTGGAGTTCTTTTGTACAACACTCCTCCACTGAACAAAAATCCGCTTGCTAAGCATCTAATTGATCTCTTTTGATCCCCTGTGGCATGTACCGGATATACTCCCATCTTGAGGTATTCTTTGATATCATGAAACCACGGCTCACCGTCAAGTTCTTCTTCCACCCTATTACAATAGGCATGCTGATCTCGGACCTGAATCTGTAACGGGTTTACATAAGCCTTATCTGGATGATGCAACATCGACGCCAAAGTAGCCAAAGCGTCAGCAACTTCATTATGAATCCTTGGAATATGCCTGAAATCTATTGACTGGAACCGTTGACAAAGTTCATGCAAGCATTGTCGGTACGGTATGAGCTTTAAGTCTCGTGTCTCCCATTCTCCCTGAATTTGATGCACCAGAAGATCCGAGTCACCCATGACCAAGATCTTCTGGACACCCATGTCTATGGATAACCTTAAACCCAAGATACATGCCTCGTACTCAGCCATGTTATTGGTTCAGTAGAAACGAAGTTAAGCTGTAATAGGGTAATGTTGCCCTGTCTCGGAAATAAGTACTGCTCCTATCCTCGATATGCATTGTCTCCTCATCAGGGAAATATGTCTTCAAAGCTTCATATTCATCATCAACTGGGTTCTCGGCTAAATGATCAGCCACTGCTTGTGCTTTCATCGCAGTACGGGTCACGTAGACAATATCAAATTCTGTGAGCAAGATTTTCCATTTCGCGAGCCTCCCTGTAGGCATGGGCTTTTGAAAAATGTACTTCAATGGTTCCAACCTCGAGATGAGATAGGTGGTATATGATGACAAGTAATGTTTCAATTTGTGTGCTACCTAAGTTAAAGCACAACACGTTCTCTCGAGCTGAGTGTACTTTACCTCATAAGATGTGAACTTTTTGCTGAGGTAGTAAATCGCCTGCTCTTTCTTTCCTGTGACGCCATGCTGCCCCAGTACACAACCAAAAGAGTTATCCAAAACTGTCAGATAGAGGATCAAAGTCCTTCCCGGCTCTGGCGGAACCAATACAGGTGGACTGGCCAAACACTCCTTAATCTTGTCAAATGCTTCCTGACATTCATCCGTCCATCTGATCGCAACATCTTTCTTTAGCAGCTTAAAGATAGGCTCACAAGTTGTTGTAAGCTGGGCAATGAACCTGCTGATGTAATTCAACCTGCCGACCAAACTCATCACCTCTTTCTTGCTTCTTGGTGGCGGTAACTGCTGAATGGCTTTGATTTTGGATGGGTCTAACTCAATATCGCGTTAACTTACCACAAACCCCAACAACTTCCCCGACGGAACTCCAAATGCACATTTCGCTGGATTAAGTTTGAGGTTGTACCTGCGGAGTCTCTGAAAAAACTTCCTCAGGTCTTTAACATGATCACACTGCTTCCTTGACTTTATGATCACGTCGTCTACATAGACCTCAATTTCTTGATGTATCATATCATAGAACATGGTGGTCATCGCCCTCATGTATGTTGCCCCTGCGTTATTCAATTCAAACGGCATGGCCCTATAACAATACGTTCCCCAAGGCCTGATGAATGCCGTCTTTTCTGCATCTTCCTCATCCATCAAAATCTGGTGATAACCCGCATAACAATCCACGAAGGAACCAATCTCATGTTTGGCACAGTTGTCAATCAATATATGGATATTTGGCAATGGGAAGTTGTCTTTTGGACTCGCCTTATTGAGATCATGGTAATCAATGCACACTCTGGTCTTTCCATCCTTCTTTGGTACAGGACAACATTAGCTAACCAGGTGCGATACCGGGTAACCCGGAGAACCTTCGCATCAAACTGCTTGGTGACCTCTTCTTTGATTTTCACACTGATATCTGTTTTGAATTTCCTCAACTTCTGCTTGACAGGAGGGCATGTTGGGTCGGTGGGCAATTTGTGGACCACCAAATCGATACTTAAACCCGGCATATCGTCATATGACCACGCAAAAACATCTTTGTACTCAAGCAGCGCTTTGATTATATCTTTTCTGAGCGGAGGCTCCAAATGAACACTTATTTTTGTTTCCCGAACATTCTCCTGATCCCCTAAATTGATTGCCTCTGTGTCACTCAGATTAGGTTTGGGTTTTTCCTCAAATTGACTTAATTCTTTACTGATTTCTTCAAAGGATTCCTCATCATCATATTCTACCTCGTCATCACACTCAATTTCTTGTATTATTATTTCTGAGTTAGATTGGTAATCAAGACTAGGCTGAAGACTCCGCATGCATGACACATAAGTGATACCAGCATAAAAGGGATTGTACAACTAATAAAAGAAAGACAAAATAAAGGCTATCAGGAATGAAAAAGAGAGGAAATTGCATTTTATTAAAATTATAAGATAACAAGGTTTAACTCAACCAAATGGACGGAACATAGCATCCGAATTACAACCTTGGAAATAATCCAGATTTAACTGAAAGGAAAATCAAAACTAACTACCACGACTCCCTCCGGGTAGGAAGAGGAGTAGCTTCCCAATTATTAAGCTTGGCACGTTCCCCCATGAACTGCACATCTGCTTTGCTTGGACCTTCACCTGACTCCACCATATTCACCTCATCAAAAAGCTTTTCAAACTTTTCCATCAGCTCCTTGTCGGGTTCCATCATTACAGAATGAAGCATTACCGTTGCTGGGCGCCTCTTAGTACCAGGCTGGACAAAGGAATGAGATAGGCGGGGTATGGGTTTTGGAAGGGTCCATGCTCTCTTTTTTATCTTCTTAGATCGCCTTATGTCAGCAGAAGTGGGCTTAAAGCCTAACCCGAAAGTATCCAAGTTTCCAGGAAGAGATAACGGTTGTATGATGCCATGTAACGAAGCACCTAAACCTTTTCCACGTAAAAATCCATTCTTTATCATTTCTGAAGCTACCATGACAGATGCAGCAGCTACTCTGGGCCAAGGAATACATTCTCCTTCCGAAATTTGGGCAACTGACACTGTGTCCAAGACTTGGTAAACCCATGGACCTTTGTCATCCTTAGCTTCATCGAAAGGCATAATGGTATTACATGAATTATCCTCTCCATGTACAATAATTTCCTGTCGGTCCCATTTAAATTTGACCATCTGATGTAAGGTAGACGGCACAGCTTTTGCGGCATGAATCCAGGGTCGACCCAATAAGAGATTGTAAGAAACAGCCACGTCGAGCACTTGAAACTCCATTGTGAATTCAACTGGTCATATTGTCAGTTCTAACATGATGTCCCCGACCGTGTCCTTTCCCCCTCCATCAAATCCTCGCACGCAGACGCTATTCTTTTGGATTCTCTCACTGTCCACTTTTAACTTTTCCAGGGTGGAGAGAGGGCAAATGTTTGCGCTAGACCCGTTGTCAATCAATACTCGAGTAACCACAGAGTCTTCACACTTCACTGTGAGGTAAAGTGCCCTATTATGCTCAGTACCCTCTAAAGGCAACTCATCATCGATAAATGTAACCCTGTTGACCTCTAAAATCTTATTCGCTATCTTCTCCAAATGATTTACAGAAATCTTATCCGGAATATGGGCTTCATTTAGAATCTTCATCAACACCCGGCGATGCTCATCCAAATGAATCAATAGAGACAACAATGAAATCTGCGCTGGAGTTTTCCTCAACTGTTCTACAATAGAATAATCTTGCGCCTTCATCTTCTTTAAGAATTCTTCAACCTCTTCTTCAGTTACGGCCCTTTTTATTGGTGTTGGATTATCTTTGGCTGCTTTAACCTTTCTCAGCTCTTCAGGGGCAAAGCATCTCCCTGAATGGGTCAGTCCATGAGTTTCACAAACTTTTTCTTTAAATTCCTTTCCTTTGTACGTCATAGTCACTCGGTCATAGTTCCACGGGATGGTCTTTTCACTAACCACTGGTAACTAAATCACCGGTTTGATAATAACCGACTCTGTGCGAGCGCCTTTTACAATTACCACAGGCTTAACAACTACTACTGTCACTTTAACGGGTTCTGGTTTTACTGTCATCACTGGTTCACTAACTGTCTGTTCTACTGTGACCAATGCCTTCTCACCGATCAATTTCTCATCTATTTTGTTCTCACTGGCCCTAATCATCATCACAGTTTGTGAAGGCTTCTTGCATTCCCTTTTTGCACTAACTCGATCATATGAGTCTCATGATGGGTGGGTAATGGATTCTGAGTGATATTAGGCATCTCCGGAGCCTGTACTTCAATTCGGCGAGTATCAATGAGCTCCTGGATGGACGTTTTCAAATGCCAGCACTTCTTTGTATCATGCCCTAGGGCACCTGAGCAATACTCATAATTCACTGAATGGTCCAGGTTCTTGGGGGAAGGATTTGGCAATTTGGGTTCAATTGGATTTAACATGCCCAACTGTCTCAATCTGTGGAATAAGCTGGTATAAGATTCTCCTAACTGAGTGAAAGTCTTTTTCTTTTGCAACCTATCATTCTTGGCAGCAGGGTTGGGTCGAAAACCGGGTCCAGTGAGGTTTTTGTAGGCTCTCGGGGGTGGGTATGTGTTTTGAGTGTGGTAGGTATTTTGTGGGGTGGGTGCACGCCATGGTGCTTGAGGTTGAGGGTATGTTTGGGCGTGGTGGACGAAGAAGTGGGGAACTGGAGGTGGATAGTAGTGTTGTGGCGGGCCATATGGGCTGTGTGAGTAAGTTTGGGGATGGGGGCGTGGTTGATGATAATATGGTGATGAACCCTTGGACCAAGCTCTTGATTCTACTACTGTAACATCTTCCCTTTTCTTCTTTCCCAATACTCCTCCAGTGCCGCTCTGGATGGCCTAGGTAGTTGCTTTAATCGCTGAATAACTCATAATCTTGTTAGTCTTGAGACCTTCTTCCACTATACTCCCCATTTTCACTACCTCATTAAAAGATTTTCCCACTGCTGACACCAAATGACCATAGTAAGTAGGCTCCAAAGCCTGCAGAAAATAATCGACCATTTCACTTTCCTTCATTGGAGGATCAACTCTGGCAGCCTGTTCTCTCTACCGAAAACCATACTCTCTGAATCTTTCCCCTGGCTTCTTCTCAATTTTGGTCAGTGATAATAGGTCCGAAACGATCTCTAAGTTGTACTGAAAATGACTTGCAAATGCCTGGGCCAAATCATCTCAAANTCGTATCATTTCTTCCTGCTCGGGGTTTTTAGAAGGCTTCTCTTCTTCAGCTGAGATATCAAGAAGGGGAGTGTAAGGATATGGTTCTGGCGGTTTGAAAGTGGGTTCTGGTGGGTAGTAGTGGGTTTCCTGAGTTTGAAACAGGGGTTCATTAGAAGATCTCTGTAATGTGACGGGTGGAGGAGCCACAAACACGGGAGTGCTTGGAGGTGGAGGGCATGGAATTTGCTTGGGTGGGGGAGGTGGTGGTGTTTGGGAAGTAGTTGCATAGTATTGCTGGTAAGCTGGGTAGGCCGAGAGAGGAATTAACTGTAGGAGGATCTTGTAGCTGAGCTAATTGTGGGATATATGTAGGGTTAGCAGGGTAAGCTGGTAGTGGGTGTCCCTTTGCCCAAGCCTGGTACATTTCGGCCATCTGTTGCTTCAACTTATACATTTCCTCTTTCATGGCATTGACATCCACAACTTCTTCCTCCCTAGATGGGTCGACGATGCTTGCTTCTAACTCTTGGTTAACCATTTTTGACTTATCTTTAGAACGGGTGTTGTATGGGTGGGTTGCCAGAATGCCAGTCAACTGAACCACTTGCATGTACTCATCATCAACAATAATGTTGTTAGCGGTTAGGGCATTAATCAAATAGATAACCGCACATTTGGGACATGAGTGCAATTTTGCTCGACCGCTTGCGTCATTCCGGCTTTGACTGTGACATCTTTCTTTTATCCTTGCCTTGTTTCTTTTATTTTGTCATTGTTTCTTTGTTGCAGATTTTCCCTTATCTTTTGTTTTTCTTTTTCTCTCCCGTCTTCTTTTATTGCTCCGCTCTTCTTTTCATTTTAATTTTTTTTATTCTTACTATATTTTCCTTTTTCATATGGTCGGATCCTATAGGGATTGCCTACGCATCTCAATCAGATCAAATGCAATAAATGTAAAATAGAAACAAAATAATTTTGGAATTTTCAATTTTACTAATAATAAGCATTTCAAATACAAGGACTCAAGACTGACGCATGGAGATAACTAACAGACTCTAAATAATAAGACGGGCTACAAACTCCATCAACAATTATTCTAATTCAAAATGAAAATGCAGACTGGCTTGAAATGAAAATACAGACTCTAATAACTGATACACTCTGGTAAAAATGAAATACAGACTCTAATGACAATCATGAATGCATCAAAGCTCCTGGTGCCCGCGGGACATCGTTCGGTCTCGCCGCGGGCCTATGTGCAAGTTCCCCTTGGAGTCTGTCCAGGTCACTCATTATCTGTTTCACAAATATCATCACTGAGGCAAAGAAGGTAGTCTGAGTCATATTCTCGCACATTTGGCATTTTCTGGTGATGTGGTGAGCAATAGCTAGGATTCTTTCTCTGATTATGCCTTTTTCCTGAAGCAATCTCCCTATCTGTTCGGCCCTGGCCTCCAAAGTCTGCTGATTTCTCTCCTGGAGTTGTTGCAGGTCCATTTCTAATTGTGCTAATGCTGTATAACAGTGCTCTCTTTCAACCTTGAACTCTTTTGCTTGTTTGATCATTTTGTTTTCTGCGGTAATGACCTTTTTCCTCAATCCGGCAACCTCATTATCATGTTCTTCTCTCAGCTGCTGAATCATGCGGGCTCGTTCTTCTGCATTTTTAGCCAACTGTCTTCGAACCCCAACTAATTCCCTTTCTGCTTTGTTGAGGTCGAAACTGTAATCATTTACTTTTTGCCTTAAATTTTCTATAAGCTTTGCATCTTTGGCATTCCTAACAGGGTTTTCCGCCATTATCTTCATTTTCTGGATTTGGGCTCGTAAGGCTTCATTTTCTTTGGCAAATTTCTTTTTCTCGCCCTCGTCAGCCGCAGCTTGCACACTGTTTTCAAACCTAAGATCTTGGACCTGTTTTTCCAACTCGCCTATTTTTGCCCTATACGCATTTTCTTTGTCTAACCAAGCCCACTGCTCTTGCGACGATTCAGCAAAATCCTGGAGATGAGGTCTTTTGGCCGGTCTCCCGAATGCAACATCCCTTCTATACCAAGCTTGATAATCAGGTGACACTTCTCCTTTGGCTCGATCTCGGACGCAAGTATTTGCCGCTAAATATTGACATTCACTCCAAACCTGGCGAACCATTGCTTCAGGAAATTGGCCATTGGAGCCAATCTCAACCACTTGCAAACTAAGATCATCGTCCTTGGGCACTATCTGGCATCTCCCGAGTTGTCTTAGTACCTGGTACGGGGCGTAAGGCTGAATTCTTCTAAGACCCATCAAGAGAAAATGTGGCCTTGCTGTTGGCATATATATGATTTCATCAACGGGCAACCATCCAAATGTCCATTCTATTTGATTAGCAGTGAGGGACCGAAAGTATGTTGTCCAACCCGTGAATCCTTCAGGCAAATTAACCCCTTTAATCCTCGTGTAGAACTCTTCTATGCATGTTTTCTCTGGAGACCCATAGCTCAAAAACTGAGGACGATGGCATAGGTGCTCGGTCATCCACATTTTTAGCAGTAGATTGCATCCCTCAAAGAAGTCTTTCCCGGCCTTACAGGCTGTAAGAGCACGGAAGATATCAGCTAATATCATAGGTGCAAGAGTGCTTTTGTCTTGAGTCATTAGAGTACTGACGACCCCGGCTATTTTTATGTCAATGCTTCTGTCTTTCCTTGGAAATACCACAAGCCCCAGAAAAACCACCATGAAAGCGAGACGCCTATGCTCTTCCCATTTTTTAGGTTACCATTACTACATATCTTGCTTTCCGGATTATTGAATCCCCCGATATGGCCATATCTATGGTATATGAAGTGTGGGGTGCAAAAACCATTTGCCAGTTCTGCGTTGTGAACCGTTCTTCGTATCTTCAGATAGTCTAAAAATCTGTGTATAGCTACAATTCTCGGGGCAACCAAGTATTTGTGCCTTAAAGGAACCTCATCTTTTCCGATGTAGCTAGCTATTTCCTCTAATGTTGGGGTAAGCTCAAAGTCTGAAAAATGGAACACGTTATGTGCCGGGTCCCAACATGTCACTAGCGCTTTGATAATATCTCCTCGAGGCACAATCTCTAGCAAACCAGTAAGCCCTTTCAGATATTTCTTGACTTCATCTTGCCCTTCGCCTCCTAAATCGTTCCACCACAGACGTAACTCCAAAGGGATTTTATGCATGATTGAGAAAGGTTCATTTTGAGTCGTGCTCATCCTGCACATTTATTAAGGTGATTTAATCATTATTTATCCTAAAGGCACAAACTGACACTATTCTTCTTATTCAAATTTCTAATTTCAAACAAATCCGGTTTTGCAAATACGGCCTTTCAGCACTTGTGGTGAAGATTTCAAGGCTGTGCTCGCAAACCGTTTTAGAATGACTCGGGGTGGCTGTTCTTGCAAAAACAGCCTTCCGGTGCCCTTTTGGGGACATTCGTCTTATTTTGAACAAGAATGGCGTCACCCGACTTATTGGATAAAAATTTTGGTATTTTTGGCTATTTTTGCAAAAGGGGTGGTTGGACCCGATGAGGGTTGCCTACGTATCTCACACCCGGTGAGAATCAAACCAGCATAGTTCGGGAAAATTAACGAACTATTTTAAAACAAGACTTTTTTTTTCATTTTTATTTTTCGCAGTTCAAAAGCAAATAACAAAACTACTTTCAAAAGCAATACTCTTTTTCATTTTCATTTTTCATGGCAAGACAAACTATTTTCCTTTTCTATTTTTTGCAAACAAGACAAAATAACGACTCTTTTTTCCTTTTTCATTTTCAACAAACAAATAAACAACCTTATTTTCCCAAAATAAAATAAAGACTCTTTTTCTTTCTTTTTTTTCTTTTTCTGCGAACAACTTCCAAAAAATAAAGACTCTTTTTATATTTTTCCTTTGCTTTTAGTAAAACAAACTATTAAAAACAAAACATTTCCATTTTTTTTTCTTTTTTTTCGAAATTTCGACAGAGTTTCGACAGTATTTGGGCATCGGTTTTTCTAAAACTAATTAATTCTTTACACTGCTATTTCTCTCTTTTTCTCTTTTTCTCTTTTTCTCAATTTCACAAGATTTTCGATGTTCAAAAACCGATCAGCATGCGGGCCCAAGACAAATAAATGCAACACGTAAAATGCATCATGGTGGTCGTTTCATTTCCGGTTACCTGTCCTAGACGGACCCAACCCCTGTGTTGAGTCCCCTAGGTCATATGCACGTGATGCAAATAAGCGTTCCTATTAAGGATCTAGCATGGAGTCAAGTTATTCTAAGTTCAAAACCTGGTTATATGTTCTAGACTGTGTACCCGAGCGGACAACTCGAGTCGAGGAAGGGGCTACGTACCGGGAACCAAAAGGCCATCCGGCTTAGTAACTTGTCCGGCCTCTTTCTTATTTCAAGGTATTGACACTAACAGAATAGGGAGTCTCAACCAGTAAGCACATCCCCGGAGGTGACAAGAGAAGGGTTTCAGCACAGTTTATATATAGTTCAGATAATATCAAAGCGGTAAACATTTAGCACATTGAGCATGAAACATGTAGGAAAATCAGATATAACCGAATACAATAATTTATCTAAGCTCGAATTCTGAACCCTGAATAAAATATTCTGGGTTCTTTTCCCCAGCAGAGTCGCCAGAGCTGTCACACCTCCTTTTTCTGCTACACCCGCAAGGGCATAAAGAAGTTTTTCCACTTAAAGGATAATCGGAACGGGATTTGATTATTTAAGATTTCAGAGTCACCACTTGGGAGATTAATGGTGTCCCAAGTCACCAATTGAATCCCGAACCGAGGAAATTATGGCTCTGTTAATAGTCCGCGAATCAGAAATCCGAGTAAGGAATTCTGTTAACCCGGGAGAAGGTGTTAGGCATTCCCGGATTCCGTGGTTCTAGCACGGTCGCTCAACTGTTGTATTTGATTTTATTTGATTTCAAAATATGTTCTGACCTATGTGCCTTTTATTAATAACCCGCTTTTATTTTATTTTTAATAAGAATTGCAATGTCGTGAAAATGCGTCTCGAAACACGTCGCACCAGTGCACCCGTGATTGTCAACACATTTCAACTTCGTTGAGATTTGGATTTGGGTCACATAAATGTGCACCCATATTTAGGAAGGTAATATTATTAAAATACGCGCCTAAAGCAACTACGCGTTTATTATCTTTGGGGAAGACCGTGAAATTCGCTAAACGGTCCGTCCGAACTCTAAGTATTTTATATAGCATTTATTGAGGGTTGTGGGACAATTATTAGGCAAATTCTTATATGGCTGGGCCCAAGTGACACTTATTTGATTTATTTGGGCCTGGTCGTTGAGCCCAGTAGCTCAAACCTTTATTGAATTAACAATAAATGGGCCTAGTACTAATTTTAGTGACACTGAAGTATTTATTCAGGGCCCAAACAGTCCAGGCCTTGAGAATGCCAACTAAAATCAGAATTTTAATTTTTGATTGTACACAAATATGGTATCAAATATTAGGTTTCAGATCCATGTATTAACTAGAATTTAACCACTTGTTAAGCTATAAACCAACACAAATAATTGGAGGAAACGATAATCAAATCAGGACTATTAGCAATTAAATGGAATCAACGCCTAAAACGAATTTAACACTTATGATTTTAATGGTCACGTTTTGATGAATACAGTACATATACTACCTTTTGAATCAATTTCGAATTGTGTACTGACTTATCAAACTTTACAACTAAACAGCATCTAAAATTTAAACTATGCTAAGCTAATATTTTCGAATGACTGATAGCAAATCTAGTAACCTACATAGTCCAACTATCAATTACAAAAAAAAAAAAAAAAAAAATTCAATTCAATTTTTCACAGTCATAGTATCCTTTAAAATAAAAATCAAAGCAAGACATTAAGCTATTATGTACTAAACTACTACTACGCTAAAATCAACAAGTTAAACATCTCAAATAGTCTCAAGTAGTCCAGCAATAGTCCAAACAATCCTATTAAGTACAAATGAGAATTTAACCTAAACTACATGTAACATGATATAAAAATACATAGAGAATCATTCATTCACTTCATTTCATGTCCATAAGCATGGGAGTTTACAGGATGTGTACCTGGAATTAAGATAAAATGAAGAAGAAAGTGAGATCAGCTGTAACAATAATCAATCAGCAAAGGTAAACCAACAGTAACACAACAACCAACACAGCCAATTTTTTAGCCCAGAAATGACTCAGTAGTTCCAGAAATATTTTAAATCAAATGAGACTGATATATCAACCCCAAAACTGCATCAAAATACTCAGAAATGACCACAGGAAAGCAAAACACTCAAACTAATGACCACAGTTGACTCGAATCTCCCAAATCCACTGCCTAGATGACTCGAACTGTCTTCAATCCTCAAATATTGAACAAAACACAAGGAAATTCAAGTAGCTTTCATCCTATATGAGCTAGAGAATTGAATTCAATGATCAAATCTGAAAATGACCTAAGTAACACTAATGTAACAGTAATTTTTTTTTGGGATTTTTCTATTAGATTTCTATTGTTTTTTTTTTTTTGGATTTTTGAAGGTTTGAATTTCAAAATCAGATCTGAATCTAGAGGGGGAGCTTTTGGAGGGGAATTTTTGGAGGCTGAAAACTTCTTAAACAAGGCAGGTTAATGTCTTTTTATAGACACAAAATGAGGGAGTTTCAGATTTTTAACTTTACAAATTAGTTCTTCTTTTTATTTCTTTTTAACCCTCTATTTTCTGACTTGTTACTCAAGTAACTACCTAAAAATCACTGAAATTCTACTTGTACCCCCATCTAGAGGGTTCTAGAGTGTTCTTTTGCCTATGCAATGCCTATACTACCCTTGCTTTTGTTTTGAATTTACCATTTCTAATAAACCTACCCTTTTTCATGCCCAAATTACCCTTAAAACCCTCTTGAAATTACTAACTGTGTAAATTGATCCCTTTTTTTTTACCTAAGTTAAAACTCTAACTATAGTTAAACTAACTACTCTAATTTCAGCTATAACCAAGCCAACTTAAACTAATCTTAACAAACTGATTAAAGCTAGATACTAAATTGAAGAAGTACTAATTACAATAATAAGGGAATAATAATGATCAGATTAAGACTAAACAAAAACAAAATTGATTAAGGACTTATCAAAACAAAGGATTAAACTAGTAATCACAACTAAAATCAGAAATAGAACAGATTAGAAACATCAATCAGAACCCTAACACATAATCAAAATTGGCAAAATCAAAACGAAAAATTAACCTACAAATTAAACCACATCATCAATTCAACAAGAAATGATTGAACAAAGAAGAACTAAACTCAGAGCACTTGAATAAAACTATACTTAAACTAATGACAAAATTGCAAAAACAGTTTCATGTTATCAACTAATCATGGAGCAAGAACAAGTAAGGAATTATTTCAAAACAACACGAAAAATAAGAAAAACAGAAACAAAAATCGAAGAAAACTCACTGATTTTTTGAGCATGCAACTTTGACTTTTGGCATCAATTTTTTAATTAATGTCATAGGTTTATTAAAACTTATAACATTAATTAGAAAATCGATTCGAATTCTGAAACTCCAAAATAAGCCAAGACTTGAAAAAACCCTAGATTCGAAATTCCTTCAGTTCAACGGGGTTTGAAGGGATTTGGTTAAGGATTAGGGGTGAGGGAGGTCCAAGAATTGTAGGGTTAAAATTTGGGGTCGTTTGGAGGGGCGGCGCGCCACCAGAGACCAAAGGCGGCGGCTAGGGTTTGGAAATTTTGAGACGATTGGCTGGGATTTAGAGGAAACCAATGCCAGATCCATGGTGAGGAAGGTGAGAAGAATGGGTGGTGTAAGTTTAGGAGGATTTGGACGAAGTGGAGTTTTGGCCGAAATTTCGATTTGAAATTCGAGCAGATTGGTAACGATTTGAGGGATGGGGTCTTGGGGGTTAGAAAGAGGAAGGAAAGGGGATTCTGGGGTGTGTTTTTGATGTTGATTAGAGCTTCGCCGCCGCTGCCGGCGATTTTCGGCCGGTGACGGATGGCAGAGATGTGGTGGGGCACGGCGGAGGTAGGGTGGGCTGTCACCGGCGTTACAGGGGGGTTGGTACGAGGAAGAGGGGTATATGTTTTATAATTAATTAATTTGTTTGGACAGTTTTATTAAAAGGCTTGGATTCACTTGTGGTCGTTGGATTAATAGGAATTGATGGCCATGATTTATTGACGCCAAACGACGTCGTTTTAAGAGGTCAGGGACGGACCGGGTGGGTTGGTTCGAATTGGGCTTGGGCATGGTGTGGGTAAATGACTTGGGCCAGGACAAAATTCATTAAAAAGGGGCCCTATTCAGGGCAGCCCTTTCTTTTGTTTTTCAATTCTTTTGATTATTTCTCTCTTTTATTCTTTTTTCTTTTTTGTATTTTATGTATTTTGTAAAAAACTAAAATTAAACCTAAATTACTTCCCAACTAAACTAACTAATTTCTAAAATTATTTAAAAACTATTTTCATGATAAATTCACAACTAAAATAATTAAAATGCAAAAGTGAACTATTTTTTGTCATTATCTTTATATGTGAACAATTTTAACTACTAATTGACACTAAAATATGAAATTAAACCTAAATGCCCATGCATATTTTTTGTATTTTCATATGAATTAAAATGTACAAATAAGATACAACAATTACCAAAAATGCCACAAAATTCACAAAAATTATAAAATACTAAAGAAATTATTTTGTTTGAAATTTTGGGAATTATTGCTTAGGGCAAAAATCACGTGCTCACAGGGACAATCTGTATACGGCTAAAATCGGAGAGCCCAATTTTATGATCATTATTACATCCCATTGTCACGACCCAAAATCCACTAAGGGTCGTGGTGGCGCCGGACACCGCTGTCAGGCCAGCCAATTAGATTACCGATTTAAAAATCCTTTTTAAATACATCAAATTCCAAAAAACAATTCCTTCCATTTTCACAAATAAAAGGGTTTTGCTTCAATTCAAATTAACAATAACAATTAAAT
>MU671215.1:115012-133466 GCA_026770625.1 Nicotiana glauca | reverse complement strand
TCTGGATCAGGCCGTACGACCTCGTCACAATCGTGCGTGATACCGCTAGAATCCGAAAATTAATGAGACTTCCCTTGATTGAGATCTGGCAGTTATATGATATGCCTTGTTTGTTTGAGATAGCGCTTGATATCCCTTACCCATTTGAGGTAGCCTTTGATTATTCTATTTTTGAGATAGTATTTGAGATTTGAGAAATTTATGTCGTCATCAGGTTGATGATTATATTATTTACAGATCTTACCTTATTATTACTGATCATATTTATTTATAATTTTATTATATTATTTTATTGGACCGCTAGTAAGTGTTGATGTCGACCCCTCGTCACTAGGTCTCCGGGGTTAGGCTAGATACTTACTGGGTACGCGTTGATTCACGTATTCATGCTACCCTTCTGCACTAAATGTGCAGGATCTAGCAGGTTCATTTGGTGGTCATCTTGCCACGTATGCGCAACTGTTGATGGGACTTGGTGAGATGCATTTCATGCTACGTGTCGTATCTCACAGATCTCCATCGTATTTATTTACTTTATCCTGTCTAATTTACGTTCTAGATGTAATGTATTATTATTGTACTCCTTAGTAAATGCTCATGCACTTGTAACACTGGATTTTGGGATATTCTAGTTGATGTTAATAATTTTGCTTTAATATTGTCACCTTTTATTTTATGTCTTACTAATATTGTAAGTACTTGCTGCTATTATTTAGTACTACTTATCCTTTATTCCCCCCTCTCCACTTTTCTTTTCTCTTCCTTCCTTACTTTCCGCTTCTTCTTCTTGTCCTTTCTGAGTCGAGGGTCTATTGGAAACAGTCTCTCTACCTGCATTAGGTAGGGGTAAGGTCTGCGTACAGACTCCACCTGTTGGGATCAAACTGGGTTTGTTGTTGTTGTTGTTTCCCTCCTCCCTAGAGCTCTTCACCTTGCTCTTGGAATGACTCGTAGCATTTGTCCAACACAATTCCCTAACTTAAGAAGCTTTTGCTTTCTTTTCATCTTTCCTTGAGCCGGGGATCTATCGGAAACACCATCTTTGCCTTCAAGGTAAGATTAAGATCCGCGTACACATTACTGGGTTTGTTGTTGCAAATTCCCTAACTTAAGAAGCTGGGGGCGCCATCAGCCCACACTTAAAAAATGCGGAGCAAAATCACCTAAAAAGGATCAAAGTATTCTCAGAATTATTTACCCTACCTCGAATAATGCATTGTTTTGAGAAAGTCGCCAGTGCAACAAGGACAAAACAAGCTTGAAAATTTTCTCCAGAATAACTCCAAAGGAGTAAGATAAAGTGAAGAAGGTTCATACATGAAGCAATCCAAAATCTTTGACTACGAGCGTTAGCAATTTTCAATCAAAGGAAACCGTATAGGGAGCATCTTTTTTACAATTCATGTCAAATGAGAAGTCGCTGCAGAAACACAATAAGTCCTTAACGGATGTATTCCCCGTTTCTTTGCTGGGGAATATATTAGGAGCTTGTTCTCTCTTGAGTTCTACAATTTCAGATCTCGTGGAGGACACTGTAACGAGCAGCAAATAATGCTCGTGGACAAAATCTCACCCCAGAAAACAAAAAGGCAAGGGTGGAGAGTGTAAGGGGACATCATCCCCCATTTTATACAAAAGGAAAAAGTTGTTTGAATGAAAACAGTAAATGTGAAGACTGCACAACTACTGTCGTTTTGGTAAAGGAAGCAAGCAATCATATACCCGTTCCATACGTGATGTAATCCTGAGTTTATGCGCAGTTTGAATATCTGGCTTTGCCAAATCAATGATATCCTGCCTCAAACTATACAACATGCAAACATGTTAGAGTTATAACATTTCAGAAAATACACTTTTCAAAATCGGCGAAACGTCTCATGCCTTGAACAAAGCAAGGGTTAAGATAAAGGGCAAAGAGAAACAAACCTTATCCATTCACCAGTTGCTCTTGCATGTCCTTCCACAGCACAGTATAAGCGATCCAGATAATATAATGCCAACCCCAACATGCATTGAGCATCTTTTTCCTGAAGGATTCGGGGAAAATAAGAAAATAGGGAATAGAAAAAACAAAAACAAGAACTCAACTCCAAGCTATGGCAGCATAACATGCAAGCACCTAGTTAACTTGTTGCAGACCAAAAGATATTTACTACATTACTGTTAGGGAGAACGGGATTGAGTGAAGGGTTCTAAATTACTAGATGAAAATGGGTTGTATGATAGTGAAAGAAATATGAGATTCTCAAAGGCACAAATACCAGTGTACAAGGATCAAATAAAGATGCTGATAAAGTTCAAAGGGCCTTACTTGTCCTTGATCTTTGCAGCTTTCTAATTGCATAATCTTTCTCTCTATTTCCACAATTAGCAGTCGTCGTTGAATTCGAGCAACCCTTCCCCTACCTTCTGCTCTCTTATCCTGATCTCATTCAAAAATTAATGGCATTATATGATTTTGCACAGCATGTCAAGATTCTTTAAAAAAGAGAACTATATTAACCATCAAACATCTCAACCAGTAATTTCCATTTCCTTTCTTCACAGTTTCAAAAAATAATCACTTCCTCATGTCAATAAGCATTAGAACTTGGAAGGGGAAAAGAGAAATGAAGAAAATATTCGCTGAAGCTGTCCTGAACTACAATTGAGTCCACTTCTTAGGTTTAAGATGGAATTGGAAGTGCCCAATCCAGTAGGATCAAACAATTGCGTACAATTATGAAGAATTCATTTTTGTATAATATAATATGAAACTATTTCGGTGAATTGCATAACAAGCCTCCCTCATCAGAAAACTGCTTCACTCCATCTCTTTCTCTGGAAAACTCCTCTCTATCTTTTTCTTTGATGAGATTGGAAATAGGTTCCCTTATTTTTCTCCTATACCCCAATACTCCGTGTGTAGAGAACTCTCTGAACTTATGACCATCCTTTCCTTCAGTAATCTTACAACAAACAGGACAACAGAAGAAAGAGTAGTAGCTGAACCAACTGACATAGCTTGATAATCATCAAAGGCAGAGGCTTCAAGAACTGTGTGAACGGGGTGTGGGTAGAAGAGATGGCCTTATACAAAAGTAGCACAATTAAGCAAAGCTGGAATACTCTCCCTGTTCCCCCTCTCCCTACAGTTCCTCCTCTTTTGTCTCTCATGCAACAAAAATCCTAATCCGTCTTACAATTATTTTTATTGGACTAATATTATGTTGCAAAGATTCAACTTCTGTAGTCCGTTGGACTTCTAACAATTAATTTGCCTAATATGGTTCTCGAGTGACAATGGCATCAAACTTTTGATGTTGCACTGATCTGCCTTAGGGTATTCCTGATCAATTTTCAGAATATTCCTATAAGGAACTTCTAAGTGTGATAAGAAATTCATCACGGTATTGTGAACTCAATTCTTGAATGGAAATCAAATATAAATGAAAAAACCAGGATCACAAGCCTTTAGGAGAATTCTTTAGCTATGCACTAAAAACAATCATACACACAATGAAACCAGTGTACCTGTTTAAACCAAGCGCGCACCAACATGATCACGACAAGGGAGAGGAAGAAAGCAGGCAAAGCAGCTAAAATAGCAAAGTTGATTTCATTGGCCCTAAGAATTTGATCCAGCTCCAGCATAGCCCTGTTTAAAGTATGAAAATCAGAGAAGAAAATAAGAAAAGACTTGAACTCTCAGAAGTTCAAAACAAGCATATCAGTTGCTCTCACTTACTCTTCAATGTCAAGCTTCAGCTTCTGAACCTGTAATGCAGAAACGATATTGTTAGAAACATGCCAAAACCAGAAAGAATTGATTACAAGAGTATGGAGTATATTACCTGGATAAGAAGAGCACGAGAAAGCTCTCCAGAAAAAAGATTTTGAATTGGATGCATCAGTTCCTTTTCATACCTAAAATAAAGAATCAGTTAGCAGAAAGACATAAAAGCACACACCTTGCTGTACTGTGGACCCAACTGCTAGTAATGTGAGAATAAATTTAATCTGCTTCAAACGTAGTCTGTTAGCATATATCCAAACTATGCAACAAACTTGTATTATTGCATTGATAAACATTCAACATATAGCAGGTAAGTGTATAAAATTATTTTGCAACTGTAACTGATGCAACTACGATTATTATGGTTGAAAGTTAAAAGATTCTGCTGTTACATCAGAAACCCCAGTCTGCTAACTAGAATGAGCAAATAGCTGGTCCGCTCTGCCATAACACCAAAAGGTTCAAATCATTCAAAAACTTGTCCTGCAGTTTCCAAATATTGAAAACCCTTCTTACATCTGCATGACAGGCAAGCAGCACAATAAATTCTTGAAACATAAGAAGCACTAATCATTGTAATAAAGTTGCAAGGATAATTGCTTCTGGAAGAGGACGAGGACCATTAGATAAACTATATAATATTTTTTTTGGTAGCAAAAGATATTTATTTAAATACTAAGCAGAAGTTAGCCCAGAGGGCATAACAGAAGTTGTAGCAGCACTCATAGAGTCCCTGCTAGTACTGAAAGTAGAGATATAGCTACTTATGGAAACATAGTCATTGCCAAGACTTGCCAATTTATTACATACACTATTCGAAATACTGTTAGGAATTTTTTTTCCTTCCTTGTCTGCTGTTAAAGCTTCAATAACAAATGCTAGGGGAGATGGGTACATCCTGATTAATTGGTCGGAAAGCTTGTTACCCTCCTTCGACAAGAGGTCTGCTACTTTATTTCCTTCCCGGAACCGATGCTTGATTTCCGGGTTCCTTAGCTGTATCTCCTTTAAAATGCACATAAAATTCTTTATAAAAAAACTTTTATAAAAAGATGCACATTAGTAATTTGTTTATAAGGGAAAAAATACTTATTTGCGTTTTTTGACAAGGAAAAAAAATGCAGATAAGTATCTCAACGAGAATCTAGATTATCTGCCTTTACTTTCCACTAAAACCTTGGCTTATGAACTTCCTCTCTAGATTGCCGAAGACTGCAAGGCAACATGAAGCCATTTGGGTGATTATTGATCAGCCAACCAAGACAGCACCTTGGATTCAAAGTTACCAGTTTTTAGAACTCCAGCACACTGGAAGTATATTATCTTTCTCGGATTATCAGCTAGACAACAGTTAGGCAGAAAAGGGGCTTCAGCATTCGTAATAGGGTCTCTCTGCGCGAGAGAGAAGCAGAGGATGTAAATTGCCTTCTTCTGCACTGTCAAGTGACCAAACAGATCCGGGACATGTTTCTTAATCCATTTAGAGTGTTTTGCGTAATGCCAAAAGCAGTTAAGGAGCTTATATGGTGGTGGTCTAGAAGGACATTGGAAAAATACATCAAGAGCCATAGCTCTACTGACTCTACCATCCTCCTGCGCATTTGCTGGATAATTTGGCTGGACCACAATCACAGGTGCTTTGAAGGAAAGGCAGAACCAATACACAAGCTTAAATATAAGATCTAGTATTTTCTGGCTTTTTGGTGTAAATACTTAAAAGTTATGACAAGCACAGTTTTTTAGAATTCCAAAGCTCCCCCCATTTGTAATAGGAATTGAATTTCCGCTTGTACATACTTGCACCTACTTGGTGCAGTTTTACATACATAAAATGCTTCATTTATCAAAAGTATCTCAAGTCAGATTAGGTTAACTGTTATATCTCCACACCCAACCAAATTACACGAGATGCATAAACAAGTGACTACACGAAAGGAATAACTCAGATCGGATGATAGGACAATGATTAGATGTAAACATATTCTTTTTTTTTTTGAGAAGGTGATGTAAACATATTCGGGTAAAACAATAAGAAACAGAGAGATGAATACAACAAAGAAGTCAGTATACTCTAAAGTAAATAGTTATTAATGAGTAATTAGCTACCTAATTGACCCAAATGAGTCAGTGATTACTATTAGGCTTCATAATTCCATCTGTCTCCTGAGTGGCCTTAATACCTCCATTGGCACCACATGCCGTCCCATAAACAGCTATATCTAAGAAATTTTTGAGGTCCTCATGCCATCCACATCCACAGTCTACCATCCTCATTGTCCCATATATTAACCTTCTAGCTCTAGTATCAAGAATCAAATGCTCACAACCTCTAAAATCCTCCTCCCTACGCAAATATTGTGTTACTCATTCTGATCTGTATCTCTTTCCTTACTTGTATCTCATCCCAGAAAAATAAACACATAGAAACTAAAGATACATGTGATTACAAGCAATTCAAGACCTGTATATCAAGTGTTTCATAGCATCTGAAAGGATCAAAATAAAACATGCATGTATGTTCTTAAAAATCTAAAAACAACAAGGGTGAAATATGAATCTATTAGGTTGCAACCATATCGTGCAAAACGGAAAGGCAAATACAATCCTCTAAAATGAGTAGTATTATTCAATCCCTACGTATTAAATAAGCAACAAAAAAACCCAGAAGGAAGCCACACCTCATCATTACTATTTCAAGCATTTGCTGATCCGTTGCATTAGGTGGAGCCTTCTCACCCTTTGTCTGCTCAGTGAAAGCTTGCAACATTCTGCAAATCAATATCAAACCAATATCATTGTAACAGGTTTATCCCATAGCACTAAGAGAAATCGGTTTTAGCACTTAAGAAAAGAAGACAAGGCAGTAACCATTAAAAGAGTGACAGAGAACAAGCACTGCTAGACTAAGTTACTCGGAAACGGGTGCGGATCTAGACGTCGGATCCTTCGAGATGTAAATTCTAAGATCGGGGATACGGATTCTAGTAAGGATACGGGTGCAGGGATCCGGTTAAAAATAATTCAAAAAAATAAAAATAGAAAAATATCCATAAATGGTAATCCCCAAGGTTATTCAGATTTCAAGGGGGTTAAGGCAGGGTGACCCCTTGTCCCCGTATTTATTTGTTCTAGTCATGGAAGTATTTAGTAGAATGCTGAAAAAATCAGAGCATCTGGGCTGGATGAGGGGCTTGCATATTGGTAGAAGAAATGGAGTAAACTGTAATATATCCCATATTTTGTATGCAGATGATACCCTTCTGTTCTGTGAAGCAAAGAAAGAACAATTCCTGTATCTTAGAGGGGTTCTCCTAATTTTTGAAGTTGTGACAGGATTGAGAGTAAACCTAGCAAAGAGCAGCTTATACAGCATTAACGCAAATCACTGCATAGATGAAATAGCTGAAAAAATGTGCTGTAACGTAGAGCAGATTCTACTTATTTGGGACTCCCTTTGGGTGCTAGGAGAAATGATCAAAGGATTTGGCAGGGGCTACTGAATAGGTGTTCTAGTAAGTTAACTCCATGGAAAAAAGCAGTATCTATCTCTTGGAGGTAGACTCACTTTGATAAGAAGTGTGTTGGATGGGATCCCAACCTATCTGATGTCTCTGTTTCAGTTGCCTGAGAAGGTGGAAAAGAAATTGAACACTATTAGGAGTAACTTTTTATGGGAAGGAAATGCAGAGAAAAGAAAGATTCATCTCGTCAAATGGCATAAGGTGATGACTGATAAGAAGGGAGGAGGCATGGGGGTCAGGGACTTGAGATTACACAATAAAAGCCTACTATATAAATGGTTATGGAGGTACAATGATGGAAAAGTAAGCACCTGGAAGGATTTGATAAACGCCAAATACGTAAAGAGAGATGGTTGGTATCCCCCTATGTGTCAAAGTTCTTCAAAGGGTGGTATTTGGAGTAACGTCAGTAGATTGCTGGGCAACGGTGTCAGAATCAAATTTTGGACTGATGTGTGGATGGGGGATGTAAGTTTGAAAATTAGATTCCCTACCTTGTACAACTGCTCCACCAATAAAGCAGGGACTGTTTCTGAATTTTATTCTCCTAGTGGGTGGCAGCTAAATTATAGGAGAGATTTTCATGATTGGGAGGTGGAAGAAGTTGGACAATTATTTCAAATACTGCAGACAGTGGTGGTTGAAGAAGATAAAGAGGATGCCATGGTCTAGACAACTAGCAATGACATGAAGAATTCTGTCAAGAGTAGTTACCCTCTTCTCCAAAAACAATCTGAGTATTATGTGATGAATTGGCCATGGAGCTCTTTTTGAATCTTTGTGGTGTCATTTGGGCTATGCCTTCAGATATTAGGAGTCTAATTGATGGCTGGCAAGGGCAAAAGATATCAAAGTCCCAGAAGCAACTTCGGAGGACCATTTCGGCAGATAGAAAGTGTCTGTTTTGAGAATAAAAAGAACAATATTGCTAGTCTCAAAACTTTATGTCTGCATAATCTATTTTTTTGGTGTAATAGGTGTTTATTAGATAGTATGGATCAGTATCTGGAATTTTTGGATTTGTTGGGAAAGATGTAATAGAGTGCTCTCTGTAGGTGCTGTCTGCCATGTTTTGTACTTCTTTGTGTACCTTCTTGGTACACTTTTTATTAATAATACTTTGCCTAATCAAAAAAAAAAAAAAACAAATCTCTAAATCACAAGAAATTTTGTGGAATACTTGCGTATAACTTGTAAAGTGTGGATTTCCTTTTTATTCTCAAGTTGTAGAAACGTAAAGAATTGATTTCCTAGATAAGGTATGCTATTTTCTTTAAATTTACCCTAATTTTGGTTCTGATATCGGGAATCGAATTGTATCTCGTCTCGAATTTTTTCGTCCGTCGTGGTCAAAGTACCCAAAACTGTTTGACCAAATCCAATACGGATCCCATACCCACACCTATACTAGTATCGTGTCGACACGGTGCGGCACCTAAACTGCCTTGTCGAAGCAACTTAGCTGCTAGAGCATCATATTGACCATACAGCAGCATGGTGTTTCTCAACAAAGATCACGCAAAATATTCTACAAAAAATGTTGAAAGAAAATGCTAATAGAATACATAGCATTTTTCAGCCAAAACAAACTGGAGAAACATCTATTATAGAGGAGTTACAGCCACATAGAGCTTCTTAAGAGCTTATCCAAAAAATAAATAAAAACATAGAGCTTCTTAAGAAAATATATAAAAGAGCTTGTCCAACTTAGAACCTTCTTCTCCTGGTAAGACTACTTCAGTGTCATTGCTAAGAGTATTGAGCAACAAAAACAGTTCAAAACCAAGGAGTATATGGCTTGAATAGAAGCCCAGTAACTTCTCAATATTTTTTTTTTGATAACCGCACTTATCAATATTTATTTCAGATAAAAAAAATGGATGTACAAGTATAATAAAAGCAAGCTAAGAGTATTGAGCAGCAAAAACAGTTCAAAACCAAGGAGAATATGGCTTGAATAGAAGTCCAGTAACTTATCAATATTTTTTCCAGATAAAAAAAATGGATGTACAAGCATAATAAAAGCAACTCATTAGTAAAGCATACTACTGTATCTTGTGACCTATCTGAGTTTGCATATTGAGCACAAGATGTAAACGAAGTTATAGTTGACTAAACTAACCTATGTAGAGAGTCAGCAGTTAACTGCACTTCTTCAGGTTCCATTGCTCCCTTCTGCCTCTTCCGGAAAGTGTAGAAAAGATCGTCTCTAATAGAGAGAAGCTGGTGAAGACAAGAGCTATTTATCACAAAACCAATTAACACAAAACCAAATATAAGATCTCGCCATAACTAACCTGCTCAACCTACTCATGTCAGCAAAAAACAGACAAAAATTAGAAGAGATTAAGAGTTTCATCATTTCAAAAGTCCATCAGAATGCAAAGATCATCAAAATATGCTAGTTATGCTATCTCACTCTCAGAGAATAAATGAGAACTAAGATTTAAGATGGAAACAAAACAGACAAACACGAGTTAAAGAAGTGTTCTTAGCAAGTATGATCAGACAAACAGAAATAGAAAAATCAAGGAGTAAATATTCTCCTAGTGTAATATTCATGTACAATGTAAGAATCTACATATCTAAGAAGATTAAAAAAATCGAAGTAATCTTGACCTGTCATCAACAAGAAAGCAATCAATATTGTCCAAAAGTTACAGACTAATATATATTAAACATTAATCAAGAATTTTATGCTCTCATTAAAACTTGAAAAAGTCCTAGATCTATGCGATCAGGAAATATGTGTTCTAGTCCTACTTATGCGCATTATAGATGTAAGGGATTTACACAGCCAACACAATAAATTTGGCACTGAAGCATAGTTGCTTGATTGATATAAGAACACAGCTTACCGGTTGCTCTACGTGGTCATTCCAGAAGCTACGTGTTGAGTCCTTTGCCTCACGAATCCAATTGTCAATGTCAGAGCTTCCTACTAAACTGCTATGGCGAATAAACCACAATGAACAAATAGAGATGCCGACAATCCCACAGGTATATGGTATCCAGTAACGAGTAACTCTCCTGGGCTTTCGGTGAATTGTAACCTTCAATATTAATGGTAAACAAGCAGTCCTCAAAAATCTGATTAAAAAAAGTCCTCAAATGACGAGTCAAACTACATGCTTTTCCTACACATTTGTGTATGGGAACCTTTTATTAAACTTATTGGAACCAAAAGCCTTTATGCATTATATTTATGAATTGCCACAGCTTAATTGTCCTGATCTATCCAACCACTAAACTTCCTTCTGTCTAAAGTTAGCAGCAAACCCAGCATCCAAAAAAATACGAGAATATGAGTCCTATATGTGTGTAATTACAACCCAAGAGCCAAAAGAAAGAAACAAAAAGAAAAGAGATGTATCAGAGAGTAAACCCGGCAAGATAGAGATTTGTGTTTATTCACTTTTGTTTCTTTTGCTTCGGTAATAACTGATCAAGTTCTAGTCCCCTTAAGTTGCTCGCTTTGCTTCATCACCCTCATTTTCAACCTCTTGTTTTTCACTTTCTTCCCTCATCTTTTATCAACTTTGAACAGAAACCTCCTAGTACTTTACTAATGAAAGCCAAAAGACAGCCCTAATATCAGTTTAAACATCACTCTACCAAACACCTGTTTAAAGATAAAAAGATATTGGGATCATAATTTCCAGACATATGACAGCAATGAGCTGCATTGAATACAAGCAAAATCCCTTGTTTCCCCCTTCAATAAGATAGCCTCCTGATAACTGCAGCAAACATCAGTTATGCCAATTTTCTTCCACAATGTTACCAAATACAACCTAATCATGTAATTCTGACATCTAAAATAAACAAGTTTCACTAGATGCAAACCAAGCATAATCCACTTAAATAATAACTTCTAAGACAAACAACCTCCACCAGATTCAACCAAGTACAATCCACTTCATTAAAACTTGATAACTCATAATTAAGATAAATCTTAGCAATTAAAAAGAGATTTTAATTTGAGAGTGACAAATCAGTTGGATTTCTAAAGCAAGATACTATTGTCCATTCATGTTCTTGTATTCTTTACTCTGCGGACAGATTTATGGGTCTGCTTTGTTCCTTTACAGAGTATAAAATCATTAGGCTATCTATCCAAGACATGCCATTTAATAAAACAATTGCATGATATTGGTATGGGAATTAAAAAACACATATTTAGGCGACGCAGACAGCATGCTCATATCAAATACTTGGGAGACGCTACTATATTCATACAAACTATGTATTTTACTTTTCTTGAATTATTTATTTTGTGACATGCGCATCCCTCTACCAGGATACATAAATCCTTCAAGGGGGCACCAGATAGAAACTTCAAAATTTTGAAAAATAAAGTTGTGGGGTGATTTGTAACAACAAAAGTTTAGAAATAAAAACCCTATTGAGGGACCTAAATATACAGTTTTTGAATTTGATTTGAATTCTGCATGTTTGAGGAATATCTGTAATCGAATTTTCTTTCCATAGTTGAACTTTATGAATGCTTTTTGTACAAAATGTTGGTTAGAAATAAGGCCACGGAGATTAGAGAACACAAAACAAATGATGTATTCCAGATTAATACTGTATCCGGAATTTTACAATTTTCAGGACTTTGTGCTGTATCCCAACCACATACATACTAATGTATGTACTTCAGCTATGCAGATCTTAGTTGACAACTAATTTCAAGGAATGATATGTATGTTATACAGCATCCCAGATAATTTGATGACGATGAAACTAAATTGAAAGCTAAAACATTAAAAGATGAACAGAGCTTTAACATAAAAAGATAAAGTTATCTCAATAAAAGTCAGTAGGGAACTCTTACAATGGCAGCTAAATACGTGTTCAATCTGTCTATATTTTGGTAGATCAGACTGACGGCATCTCTAATCTCACAATCAGTCCATCGAGAGCCTTCTTGATTTACTTCTGGAAGTTTCTCGAATATCAAGGGAAAAGAATAGCTTTCATCAACAGAAGAGCTTTGCTGCAGAATCAATCAATGGACAACGTCAAATACAAATATTTGACAAACATGTCGCTAGCAAAACAAATGTCATTTTCAAACATTTTAGGCGGGAAACCTTATCATTACACGATTTCCCTCACCTGGCGCATTGCATGGAAATGGCCAATTGATGCCTCCAACTTAAGAAATAGATCATTCATTTCAACCAATAATGATGATAATGACTTCTCAGGATCCTTAACCAATTCCTCACCAGCTTTGTCAACCTTCATATAGACCTATACATATGCCAGGAAAGATATAAATTGAGAATTTATTACCATACAACATTTAAATATTCTTAAATCATCAAGCTATACAACATTAAACCGACTCCTTAGAGAGATTATTTCTTCCAAGAACATCCAACTAAGAAGCAAGATCTTAACTTGATAACCCAAAAAAAGAAGGGAACACCAGTCTGTGGAATGCTATAGGACATGATGCCAAAACCAAACTCTTTGCTCTCTAGTAATCTATATATCGACCAATCAAATTAAGTGAAAATTATTCAGTAAAACTCATGCGAAATAAGTTCAAAAACATGCATATGTAAAGATGCATATCTTTAAGTTTCAGGTTCAGATTAGTGATTACTTTTCTCATATCAAATTTCTAGTTTCCTATTCTTAATTGCTAATATATGTGCCATAATGTTTCCTTAGCAATCAATACAGAACTTAGTTTTACACGCTACATATTATTTGTTATTGCCCTCCCAAGATAGAGCCCTTGGGCACTGAGATGTGCGCCTCCGCAATTTGGTGCTGCACTAAAGTGCCATCTAATGAAGTGCCCAACCTATGGTACACATTGCAAAGAGCTTTTAACTAGAAAGAAACTCATTTCAATAATAGCCATCTTACACCGCTTATGAAAAGTGATTAAAAACATATTATTTATTCCAGAAAGTGACATATTTTATACGGACAATTCCTAATGGAGAGATATAAACGGAGAAAAGGTTATGAGAAATTTATGGAAATCATCTCATAGATATATTGCAACTATAAAAGCAAAAAAAATAGTGTGTAAGGCAGAGCAATGTGTTTGGTATGAAGGCGGGGATATGGACTGATAGAGAACAGCACTGCAAAATGTCAAGTAAACTAAAGAGGAAAATCAAAATTGAAGGATCATCTTGTGGACGAATTACAGTATCCAACTGGACCCTAAACTTGAAAAGCTTCAGTTCCTACCTTCTTGGTTAGAAGCTCAGCAACTCTTAAGGTATCCAAAACAAATGGCTCAGATTTTCATTTCCTTTCTACACAACCATAATAAATGTACATAAACCAGTATGGGATGAGAAAACGAATAAAGGGAACACTTTTTTCTTTAATAACGGGAACACTCTTTTTTTTTTGAGAAGGTAACATATTTGTATATTAATATAAAGACTTCACTAAAATTGTGAAGTCACCCATATTACAAAGGAAGTGATCAGACAAAAGTACAAACAACCTCTAATCCCTGGTCTTCTCACAAGGATTCTAAAACATCTAAAATGGATTCATGATCCTCCAAAAGCTTTCCTTTACACCAAAAATAAAAAAGAGCTAAGCATTTCATCTTTATCTTCTGGATGTTACTAGACTTGTCTTCAAAACATCTTTGATTCCTTTCTTCCCAGATTGTCCACCATATGCAGGCTGGGACAATTCTCCATCTTTTTTTATCTCTAGAAAATGAGCCCTCTTTACTCCAGCATGCTATAATATCAAGGATTCTTCCCGACATTGTCCATGAAATTCACCTTAAGCTGTTGAAGATTCTCCATATCTGTAAAGTGAATTTGCAATGCAAAAAAAGATGGCTAATTGTCTCTGCCTTCTCTCCACATAAATAACATTTAGAGCACAATTGAAATCCTCTTTTGGTTTGGTTGTTTTGTGTTAACACTGCTTCTTTTGCCAATAGCCATGTAAAACAAGCCACCTTGTATGGAATTTTAACTTTTCATATCATCTTCCATGGCCAGCATCCTACCTGATTGTTGGACAAGTTGAAATCCCTGTAAGCTTGCTTAACTGAAAACTTCCCCTGTTCTCTTGCCATATAATAATATCTTGATTAGAGTTGGTACCACTGAACTGTTCCAAAGTATTATAAAACTGGATAATTCTATCAATTTCCCAGTCATTTAGCATTCTTCTGAAGGTGAGATTCCAGCTCTGACCTGTCCAAACATCTTTTATTGTTGCTTGCTGTTGCTGATTCAAAGCATGTATGGTAGGAAATAGCCCCTTCAAGGTTCCTTGACCTAGCCAATTGTCTTCCCGTGAGATCTTCCTACCATTTCCTACTTTGAACTTTGCTTTGTTGATCACTTTTGGCCGTAGATTCCTGATTGATCTCCACAAACTAACTCCATATGGACTTCTTTCTGACTTAGTTGTCCAATTTCCTTCCTTACCATACTTCTCCCTAATAACCCCTGTCCACAATGTTTGTTCATCTGCTGCAATTTTCCACAACCACTTCATCATCAAGCTCTGGTTCTGTACTTTCAAATTCTTGATTCCCAGTGTTCAAAAAAGCGATCGCTTCCTCGCTTTAAGCGAGAAGCGAAGCGGAGCGCCGGGTGTGTCGCTACCTGCTAAAAGCGACTCAGGTACAGAAAAGCAGTCACTTCTACCAAAAAAACAAGAAGAGGGAAAAGCGGAAGAAGCGATCGCTTCTTGAAATAAACAGTCCAAACGAGTCTTTTTCAATTAAAAGACCCAAATCGAGTGAGTCTTCTGTTTTAGTCATTCTTCAGCAGCAACCTAGGATTTTAAATCAGCCCTTTCTTCCTCAAAAAACCAACGATTTCTTATTTGTTCAAGCAAACTAGGGTTCTTCTTCTTCAACATTACAACAAGTCAACAACTTTCAAGTTTCAACAGGTATGCTTTTATTTTCATTCTTCTTCTTCTTCTTTCTAAACGTCCAAAAAGTGTCGAAATGCTGGCGAATTTTTTCCAGAAAATTTATGCCCCGTTTCTGCCCAAATTCTATCCAGATTTTGCCCATATGCTACTCTTGACAATCTTGTAGAAGAATAGGATGCTCATTTTATGCTTTAATTGATGCTACTCTTTAGTTTTTTAATTCAAGTATTGAACATTTGCTTACAATTACTTGTTTTGTCTATGCCATATTTATTTTAATTTTTTTTTAAATTCCGCTTCACTTCAAAAAAGCGGGCGCTTCGCTTCTCGCTTCTCGCTTCTCGTGAAATGGGGGTTGTCGCTTTTCCTCGCTTCACTCTATTTTTAACGCTATGATTCCCAGTCCCCCTGCTTTCTTGCTAGTAGTCAGGTCTCCCTATTTAACCAAGTGAATTTTCTTTTTCTCACTGTTACCTTCCCATAGAAAGTTTCTTCTTAGAGCATCAATTCTTTTCACTACATTGACTGGATTTGGAAATAAAGACATCATATAAGTAGGTAAGGCATCAAGCACAGAATTAATTAGAATCAATCTACCCCCCATAGACAAATATTGATTCTTCCAATTTGCTAGCTTCTTTTCACATTTCTCCAACACACAGTTCCAAATATCTTTTGACTTGCTCTTAGCTCCCAAAGGCATCCCCAGATATACAGTAGGTAATTCCCTTATCTTCCCACCAAGAATATTAACCAAACTTTGAAGCTGCATAACCTCATTGACAGGGTAAATGAAACTTTTATGCTAGTTGATGTGCAGCCAAGAAATAGCTTCAAAAAGAATCAGTATCACCCCTTAGCACTTTTACTTGTTCTCTTTCAGCTTCACAAAAAACCTAAGTGTCATCAGCATACTGCAGATGTGAAATCCTCATGTTACTGTCAGTTCTATTACTCACTTTAAAGCCCTTATCCAGTTATTTGTCTGAGCTACTTTCACCGTGTCATTTAACCCTTCCACAGCAATTATGAATAAAAAAGGGGAGAGGGGATCACCTTGTCTCAATCCTCTCGGTGAAGGGAAGAATCCAACTGGTTCTCCATTGATAAGTACTGAGAAACTTATAGTGGAAATGCAATATCTAATCCAGCTAATCCATCTTTCCCCAAAGCTCATCCTCCTTAGAGAATCCAAAAGGTATTTCCAATTCAGGTGGTCATATGCTTTCTTAATAACCAGCTTGCATAGTATCCCAGGCTCTTTGCTTATCTTCTTTGTGTCTATACATTCATTGGCTATTAGTACAGCATCCATGATCTGTCTGCCTCTTATGAAGGCCATTTGTTGATGATCCATTAATTTGTTGATCACCTTTTTGAGTCTCTCAGTCAATAGCTTGAAAATAATCTTGTATATGCTGCCTATCAGACTGATTGGCCTGAAATCTCTTAATTCTTTGGCCCCAACCTTCTTAGGAATCAAAGCCACAAAAGTGGCATTCATGCTCTTTTCAAAGATTCCTTGATCATAAAAGCTCTGGACAGCTGCTACCACATCATCTTTTATCGCATCCCAGCATTTATTGAAGAATGCCATTGAAAACCCATCAGGTCCTGGTGCTTTGTCACCTGCACATGCCTTAACACAGACACATGTTTTCTATTCTCCAAATGGACTCTGCAGCATTAAGTTTTCTTCTATAGAGATCATTTGATTGTTTCTGATGGAACCTGTTGGCCTCCAGTCTTCTTCTTCTTTTGTATACAGCTTTTTGTAGAATCTGATTATCTCCCTCTTGATGTCTTCAGGACTCTGTAAGGTCTCCCCTTCCATTGTCAATTGATCTATGTTATTATATCTCTTGTGTGCATTGGTTGTTCTATGGAAATACTTGGTGTTCCTATCTCCCTCTTTCAACCAAAGAGCCCTTGATCTCTGCCTCCATGCTATTCCTTCTTGATTTGCAATCTCCTCAAACTCCATAGACAGTGATGTTTTTGTGTGAATTTCCTCCTCTGTCAAGCTCCTTTGTTCATGTACTTCTTCCAGTTCTGCAAGTTGATTGAGAACACTTGCTTTCCTTAGTACTAGATTGTCTTGCATAGTTTTGCTCCATTCCTTTAGCTTTGTCTTTAGAGCTTTGAGTTTGAAAGCTAGTATATAGTCTGGCCTTCCTTCATAGAAGAAAGATTTCCACCAGTCTTCAACTCTGTCTTTGAAGCCTTCAGTCTGCAACCACCAATTCTCAAACTTGAAATATGACTTTACTGGTTCCCAGCTACCACATTGGAGCATTAATGGTGAATGATCATAGGTAACTCTCTGCATCAATTGTTGTTTTATGTTCCTAAAGTTTTCATTCCATTCAACTAAGATTAGAAATCTATCCAATCTAGCTGCTATTACATGTTTGTCCCATTTCCTCCATGTGTAAACACCTCCAGCTAATTGTAAGTCTACCAATTCCATATCTTCAATAAAGCTTGAGAATTCCCTCGTTGCTCTTGTGATTCTGGAACAGTTCTTCTCTGATGGGTACCTCACAGTATTGAAGTCCCCACAAACCACCCATGGTCCATTGAATAGCCCTCTTGCCCTTGCCCCTGCCAATTCCCACCAAACTTCCTCCCTCTTTCTCCTGTATACACAGCTGAAAGATGCCATGTATATTCCTGAATCTTGCTTGAAAATTTACAAGTAGTTGTAAGTCTACCAATTCCATATCTTCAATAAAGCTTGAGAATTCCCTCGTTGCTCTTGTGATTCTGGAACAGTTCTTCTTCTCTGATGGGTACCTCACAGTATTGAAGTCCCCACAAACCACCCATGGTCCATTGAATAGCCCTCTTGCCCTTGCCCCTGCCAATTCCCACCAAACTTCCTCCCTCTTTCTCCTGTATACACAGCTGAAAGATGCCATGTATATTCCTGAATCTTGCTTGAAAATTTACAAGTAGTTGTGTGAGCTCCAGTACCACACACTTCCCCCTGCCATATTCTTCCATCCCACATTACTACAACACCCCCGGGTCCCACTAGCCTCCAGTTGTGCAAAATTTACCCATCTACTGTCCCATATCTCTCTCATTATTTCCCTAATATCCCCTTCTATTTTGGATTCTTGTAAACAAACAATCCCTGCCTTCCAACTTATCAACTGACTTTTGATTGCCCTTCTTTTCCTCACTCTATTTAGCCCCCTCACATTCCATGATAATATGTTCATTATCATTAATTATGACTAATAAAACTACCCCCCCCCCC